>CM077078.1:282635979-282853956 GCA_039513925.1 Platanthera zijinensis | reverse complement strand
AGATGGAGATAGAGGTGGTTAGGTGGGAGTAAAGGTGTGGTAAAGAAGGTCATATGGTGGGTCGGAGGTGGAGGAGGGGATACAAGGATTAATAATAATAGATTAATTGAGTAATGTAATATAAGGATTACCACCCCCTTTTTTTTTTTTATTAAAATTTTGATTTTTATGTTCAGAAGAATTAGCTAGGGTCATGTGATTTCCTAAATAATTTCTTCATATTTCCTTTTATAATGTTATTATAGCTAGAATCATGAGGTTCCTAATTAATTCATCGAGCAAGTCCAAAAATGATTTTGTCTTGTACTTCATTTTATGTGTTGAGTTCAATATATAAAGTTGATAGCCACTTAAAGTTGGCTAGCTAGCTTGTACTCATTATTTGAGGCTTCTTGGAGATTTTTCAAACTACTTAATTTTGCTATGCTCTTTTCATAAGAGATTTCTCTAAATAGGATATGCTTATGCTTTATCACGGGTCATTTCAGTTTATAAGGGAAGATGATTTCTACTCTTCCTCCTTTACGAGTCTCTGTAGCGATGGAATGCTGGCTGGGATTGAATAAGAGTGAAAAAAAATCCTATACTGAAGTTCTCGCGTGACAAGTTTACCATTAGCTCGTCATAAAAAAATAAATGGCATTCAATATCCGCAATGATAGATCTTTTATACGTTTTCGTGATGTATATAAAATTTTCTTAGGGTGAGGTCCTAGGAAATTTCTTCATTATTTTCTTTAGAAAATGTTATAGTTCATGATTAAGTCAAATGATTTGTGAAGGAGTATTTGTATTTCAGATTTATCAAATGTTATAATTCTAAATGTTATATTATTTTGATCCATAGATTGTATGTGATTCTCTTTTCATCTTCTAATAATTCTCAATATGTGATGCTGAGATTTCTCTACATAGGATATACTCTGGGGGGGGGGGGGGACGGACCATCGTTAGCGAACGTCCGACCTCGCATAAAGAACATCAATTTTCATGAGATATTTGTATCCTATGTGTGAAAGGGGTTAGTCATTTTAAATATGTTTCTCAAGCATGTGTTTCATGCCAAATGGAAAAAGAAGTAGTCGTATTTGACCATGAAATATGACATGTATTTGACCAAGAAAAATTTACAAAAAAGAGTTCAAGAAAAGTTTCATCATCATCTACCTCATGTAATCTACCACCACTACTTCTATTTATTTGATGCTAAGGTTCTAATCGTAGCATCATTTTGGCGATATATTTGGAAAGTAATTCCTCCAAGCTTGGATTTTTTGGATAATTTTAAAGAGGTGGTGGTGGTGGTGAAGAAAAATCATTTGTTGTGGCGGGCACATAGCATTCGATGGATAACTCCACGAAAAATTCGGATGATTTCTTAAGGCAGGATTATAACTATTCGGAAAATTAAAATCAGGAGGATGAAAATTCGCAGCAGAAAATTTATTAAAATCATATATAGGCATATTGTTAACAAAATCTAATTATTCGGGGGAAGGAGTTGCAGATTCTCATACTGAGGGGCGCAGGGCAGCAATCATCTCCGTTATCTTTTGCTTTGTATTTCAACTTATAGAGCGAGCTGGGAGACGTTCTCCACTTCAAAGATACCTACAGGTTGTTTGGGCGGGACTAGGCACATTCTACTATTAAGTGTTCATGGTCATGTCCTCGAAAAGATCAAGAGATGCTTCGGGGTCTTATGATTTAAAGTACCGCCAGAAGCTGCGTCTATCATTTGCTTTGTATTTTGATTTAGCCCGTTATAGAACGTCTGCACTTGTAACCATACATGCAACGCGTGAGTGGGCATCGTCTTAATAATTCTATAAATCTTCCCAAAGTTTCATATAAGGTTTCAGAGTCTATTTGTCCAAATGCATAGATGTCGTTCATAAGTTTTGCAGTTTTAGCTAGCAAAAATACTTCGCCAAAAATTTTTCGGTTAATTCATTCCAAGTGGTATGCTATTCTTAGGTAGAGTGTTCAACCACTGCTTATCTTTAATTATTAAAGAGAAGGAGAAGAGTCTTAGCTGATTGCATCATTTGTGACACCATTTATCTTGAAGGTGTCACAAATTTCAAGAAAGCTATTTATAAGTGCGTTCGGATCTACATCTTGAAGTCATCAAATTGCACATACTGCTGCACCATTTGAATTATGCTAGGCTTTAATTCGAAGTTAATATTTGCTATAGTAGAGAGGACTATGCTTGATTCTGTTCCCTCGAGATTCGGCAGTGCATAATAGGAAATACTCCTTTGCAAGGCTTCATCTACGTTTGGTTCTTCCATTCTTAGAGTAGAGAATTACTCGGGAGTCCTAAACCGGCACTTGGATAATAGGACCTTGAAATCGCGATCTTCTTGAAGAGTACGCTCAATTTCGTGGTCCAAATCCAAAATAACTAATGGACTCCAGCGGGTCATGCAATAAAAGAAGAGAAGAGAAGAAGGAGAAATAAAATAAACTAGAAAGAAAAGCTAGATTTTTAGATTAACTCCCGAAATTCCCAAAGACTACCTGGTGAAGGGTTCGCAAGGTACTAGACAAAATAGCAACACTTAAAGCCACTTTGCCCTTTCGAGAGAATTAGGTGGTGTACAAAAATTATGAAGTTGGTTACTATTAAGAGCGGTAATAAAAAAAATTATTTTTAAAATTTTTAAGAAAGGAGATGAGAAAGAGAAGAGATAAAAAATAGTTCGTGTTTATGAGATATTTGTATCCTATGTGTGAAAGGGGTAGTCATTTTAAATATGTTTCTCAAGTATGTGTTTCATGTCAAATGGAAAAAGAAGTAGTCACATTTGACCATGAAATATGACATGTATTTTTGACCAAGAAAAACTTACAAAAAAAGAGTTCAAGAAAAGTTTCATCATCATCTACCTCATGTAATCTACCACCACTACTTCTATTTATTTGACCTAATAAATAGCTAAGATGAAAGATGGGGAAGACATCGAATTTTCTCCAAAACATAAGCATCACAAGATTTCTTTGGGAGATCTTTGATGTAATCGTCTAAGTTTGGGAGAACTTTCAGAAGTTATTCTGCGACGTTGATGAGTTATACTACACTTTGCCTACACAGATTAAATATGGAGCAAATTTGAGCGAAGATTCGAATAGATATCTTGGAGAAGATTTGTGTAATCTGTCTCGCCCGCCATTGTCGGTAACTTATAATTTTTTTGTTACTGTATTGTGTAATATTGTGTAGTGTGGAATTGGTGAAAATCATGTGTGGATCGATGGGAAAAGCCTTGTAATTGTTTTTATTTCTCATATATTTTTTGTGTGGCTTTCTAGGTTAGACTCCAATTGTCATGTGGTTTTCACCCTATAAATTTCCACATAAAATCCTTGTGACACTCCTTTATTGTTGTATTTTATGTTGTATTTTGGTTGTGTATCGACATACAACTAAGCGGTCGTGCATGTACTTGCTTGAACTAATTTGTAGACACTCAGGTCGGGTTTACATGCTCTCTAACAAGTGGTATTAGTGAGAAGCTCATTATTAAAGCAGTTATCAGGCTGATCTATTTGATATTTGAGATGACTCGAAAAAATATTTTGAGTTGAAGATCAGATGTGGTTGATGACGATTATTAGTCCTCTACCCATCCTCTTTGATTTACTTACTAGAAATAGTCACCACAGAGAATTGAGGTCAGTCTGATCAATTGATAGAGCACATTGAAGTCTACTTCAGGACCAGTTCTGAGCAAATAGTAAAAGTAAACGACGCAAATTACCATAGTGACACTTACTGATTAATTATCTCATCTATGTCAAGCGATGACATGCTCCCATCTTTGAGGAGATGCCCAAAGATTTTGATTTAAATAAATGAAAAGTTGAGCACCGAAAGCTAGCAAATTCATCAAACAATTTGTAGAGTTGAACGTTTACAACCATGTTACAAGTATCATTGATACCAAGATTCTTTGAAAGACCTTGGAGATGTTGTATGCTAATACCACCAATATGCCCAATATAGGTATACATAAATTACACAAATGCACGTGCTAGATCAAATAATTAAAGTAAATAAAGATCGTTCACATGAAGATGTGATTAATTTAACGTTCACAAATACTAGCTAATCTTTTCTTTAAATTCAATTAAATCAATTTAAAAGACTTTTAAAAACTAAATTAAAACTCTAAGAAAAATTAACATTAACTTTCTAAAATTACTTTTTATCAAATGGTGAAAAAACGGTCTTGTATTTGATTTTCAAAATCTATTATGATGGATCAATCAAAGATATTTATGAAAAAACTTAGTGCACTTTCCTGTAATGATTTTAAGGAAGAAATCTATATCTCTTGATATCGAAATCACTATTGTACAAACCCTGTATTCGTGGAGTGGGGTCCCTAGGCTGGCGCAAGACTTGCTACACATTTGTAAGCTATCAGAGGGTTTTGCACTCCTGGAGGTCAATTTATTGTTGATCTGCCGTATATTCTAGTAGGGGATAAAAAATTTTGCCTAGCTTGCTGGTGCTTGGTGTACTCTTCAGGGGGCGAGTACGATGGGAGGCCGTTACTCTCCCCGGCCAGTTCCAGGGGCGGGTTCAACGGGAGGCCGGTACCCGCCCCGACTCCTTCTCCAGGGGGTGAGTAAAGCGGGAGGTCGGTACTTGCCCCGACCAGTTCCAGGGGGCGGGTGTGGTGGGAGGCCGATACCCTCCCTGACCCCTTCTCTAGGGGGCGAGTACGGTGGGAGGTCGGTACTCGCCTCGACCAGTTCTGGGGGGCGGGGTGCGGCGGGAGGTCGGCACCCCACCCGACCCCTTCTCCACGGGCGAGTACGGCGGGAGGCCGGTACTCGCCCCGACCAGTTCCAGGGGGCAGGTGCGGCGGGAGGCCGACACTCACCCCAGGCCCCTTCTCCACGGAGCGAGTACGGCGGGAGGTCGGTACTCGCCCTGACCAGTTCCAGGGGGCGGGTGCGGCGGGAGGCTGACACCCGCCCTGGCTTGATTTCTAAGGGGGTGGGTGCAGCGGGAGGCCGACACCCGCTCGGACTCCGCGCGCCGACTTGGAGATCTCGTCTGACCCTAGTTCTCTCCCGGCTTGCGGGTCTGCTATTTTGCCCCTGGTGGGCTGAGAATAGCCTTTCAAAACAGCGGAGTTTGGATGCTGGCAGACCAGCCAGGGTATTTCAGTAATTTTAGGGCAGCGGATGTCGACTATTTGTAGGCCGTTTTCATAAATATGTAAATAGACCCTTGGGGTGCCTTGGAGAGGCATCAGTTTTCACTAATCTTCATCTCCTTCCTCCATCCTCCAAGGCACCTAGCTCAACATTGGCTAGGGAAGGGGGAGATCTCAAAGGTCTTCCGGGTGTGATGTGAGACCTCCACGCTAGAGCCAAATGTCATCTTCCAAATTCAGGTCTCTTACAAAGGGATGACTCAGGAGAAGTAGGTGTGAGCTGCACCCTAGGTCTGAACTCTAGGTGGAACCGAATTTTGATTTCAATATTTTGGTGCGGTGAGCGTGGACTGTGGATCATACAGAATTTCCTGAGCAAGTTCCATGACAGGAGATCATGGAGGTGGTGATGACTCCAACGATCTCTCCAACCCAACACCCTTTGTTGGAAGGAAGAGTTTATGGCATCCATCCAACGCATCAGGGAGATGTTGCGAAGTATTGCTCCTCGAGGTGACTGCTCAACTCCCACCCCCCAATATCTAGGCGAGATAACTCCCAGGGGTCTAGGCGAGATAACCCCAGAAGGGGTAGAAGAAAGTGCACCAGGAAGACGGTCTGGGAAGGAAAGGATGGGAGAGGGGGTCGGGCGAGACCTCAACGACCGGGAGTTATTCCCCAGCCCGACAAGTGCAAGCCTCCCAGGTGAGCAGGCCGTGCGAGTGGAGCACGCGAGACTGCCGAGTAGGGGGGCACCCTCAACGAGCTGATTGTCTCAGCTCCCGTTCCCGAGGGGTTCAGAGAGCCTGACATGATCTACTATACCGGGAAGGATGATCCCGTCCAGCATCTACAGTGGTTCGAAGATGCGGTCTCTATCAGACCGATGACGGATGCATTCAAGTGTCGCCTCTTCGCGATCACGTTGAAAGACAAGGTAAGGGATTGGTTCCATCAATTTCCAACGAGATCTATCTACGGGTTCGAAGACTTGAGCCGGAGTTTTCAGCTTCGCTTCTCAACTTCTAAAAAGAGAAGCAAGAGTCCCGAGTCCATCTTCCTAATAAGACAGAGGGCAGAGGATTCTTTGGCCAAATATGCGGACAAGTTCCAACAAGAGATCCTGGACATCCAGGAGATACCGAGGGTATGCCCCCAGATGGCATTTATAGTGGGGTTGCGTGAGGGGTTCTTCAAGATGAGCCTAACCCGAAAGGCCCCATATCCTTCGAGGAGTTAATGGAAAGGGCGACAGAGGAAATAGTAACTGAGGCGGCCACCCGACATTTGTCAATAAGTTAGCAAGGTTAACAGAGGCAGAGTCGAAGGAGCAAGGTGGCTCGAGGTATCAGAAGGGAAGAAGGAGAGAAGAGCAGAGAGCTCAGGGGTTCCAGGGACATCAAGAGGGTCCTAAGCTAGGTTTGAGGCAACAGGAAGGGCCCGTTTAGGGTCCAGGAAGAGGTCTCCTCCAGGGTGGGGGGAACTTCCATGGAGGCTAAGGGAGGTTCAACTTCCAGAGGCAAGCCCCTAGACAGCTCCTATCCCCACCGCAACAAGTCATGACGATAGGAAGGGGGAAGAGGTAATGGGAGGAATCACCCATCTCATCAAAGAAGGGAAGGAAGAGTGTTGTCATATTGTGACTTCCACCAGATAGAGGGTCACGCCACAGCTACCTGCCCCGAGTTCCTGGAAGTGAGAGAGGCGAGAGCCCCAGCCCAGCAGTAGCCGCTACTGTAGTATACAGATTGAATAAGTTCTCCCCACAGTAGGGGGGGATATGACGTATATGAGGATCGAGCCGATGTAGGAGCCCGAGGAGGTATAAGAGTGATCCACGGTGGAGTGGGGATCAAAGACACTCGAAAGGAAAGTCTCCATGTCGTATACCGTCGGAGCGTCGCTTCGATATCCCAGACCCCACCCCAAGAGGAGAAGATCACCTTCTCGATGAAGGACATGCCAGATCATGAGGATCCATTCTGCGACGCGATGGTCATCCAGACAGTCATAAAAGGCTACACCGTCTCCCGGATCTTGGTTGACAATGGGAGCTTCGTCAACGTCATTTTTAAGAAGGCGTTTGACGAGATGAAGGTGGAGCCAAGGAGGGTGTTGCCTCGGACGGACCCCTGTTCAGATTTTCAGGGGAAAGGAATGAGGTAAAAGGTGTAGTCGGACTCCAGGTGAAGTTGGGAGGGACCTCAAGGAACTGTCGGTTTGTCATTATTGACGCTCTGAGCAGTTACAATGCCATCTTCGGAGACCCCTCATCAGCGCCTTCCGTTGTGTGCCATCATCTTTCCACAAGGTCCTCAAGTTTAACACTGGAGGGATCCAAGTCAGGGTCAGGGGAGACCCCAGGATGGCAAGACAGTGCTACGTACGTCACGACCATCAACACCACCTCCTAGCTAGCCAGGGCATAGGAAATGGAGAAGATCATGGAGAGCTTGAGCATGAAAGAGGTATCAGAGGAGGAGACAAATGACAACCATCATGCCCAAGCAGCCTGAAGAGCCCTTGCTTTGGTAAAGTCATTTTCCCTTTATGTTTTTGTAATGAGCTCTACCCCTGGCCAGCTGAGTCAGGAGGTCATGTATCTTGAAATTTTCTCCGTTTGAAGATGTTGAATTTAGTGTGATTCGAATGACGTGCCTAAACCAAGCTCCAAGAGGATCTCCTCACCCAGGCTCTCACTAGTTGGATGGGTCAAATGTGCCTCAATGGAGAGAAGGAATCAACCCCAAGAGGATCTCCTCACCCAGGCTCTCATAAGTTGGATGGGTCGAATGTGCCTCGGTGAAGAGTAGGTTCCACCCCCGAGAGGATCTCCTCACCCAGACTCTCACTAGCTGGATGGGTCGAATGTGCCTCGGTGGAGAGAAGGACCCAACCCCGAGAGGATCTCCTCACCCAAGATCTCACTAGTTGGATGGGTCGAATGTGCCTCAGTGGAGAGTAAGTTCCACCCCCGAGAGGATCTCCTCACCTAGGCTCTCACTAGCTGGATGAGTCGAATGTACCTTAGTGGAGATAAGGAACCAACCCCCGAGAGGATCTCCTCACCCAGGCTCTCACTAACTGGATGGGTCGAATGTGCCTCGGTGGAGAGTAGGTTCCAACCCCAAGAGTATCTCCTCAACCAGGCTCTCACTAGCTAGATGGGTCGAATGTGCCTCGGTGGAGAGAAGGAAACAACCCCGAGAGGATCTCCTCACTCAGGCTCTCACTAGCTGGATGGGTCAAATGTGCCTCAGTAAAGAGTAAGTTCCACCCCGTATTTGCGGAGTTGGGTCCCCATACCAATTCCAGGGGGCGGGGGCGGCGGGAGGCCGGTACTCGCCCCGGCCAGTTCCAGGGGGCGGGTGCGGTGGGAGGCCGGCACCCGCCCCAGCCCCCTTCTCAAGGGGCGAGTACGGCGGGAGGCCGATACTCGCCCCGACCAGTTCCATGGGGCGGGTGAGGCGGGAGGCCGACACCCGCCCCGACCCCTTCTCCACAAGGCGAGTACGGCGGGAGGCCGATACTCGCCCCGGCCAGTTCCAGGGGGCGAGTGCGGCGGGAGGCCGGCACCCGCCCTGACTTCATTTCTAAGGGGGGCGGGTGCGGCGGGAGGCCAGCGCCCGCTCGGAGTCCTCGCCGGCTTGGAGATCTCGCCCGACACTAGTTCTCTCCCGGCTTGAGGGTCTTGCTCGGCTTGAGGTTCTGCTGTTTTTCCCCTTGTGGGCTGGGAATAGCCGTTCAAAACAGCGGAGTTTGGCTATTGGTATACCAGCCCAGGGTATTTCAGTAATTTTAGGGTAGCGGATGTCAGTTATTTGCATGCCGTTTTCAGAAATCTATAAATACACCCTTGTGGTGCCTTAAAGAGGGATCTGTTTTCACCAATCTTCATCTCCTTCCTCCTTCCTTCCATCCTCCAAGGCACCTAGCTCAGCATTGGCTAAGGAGGGGGAGATCTCAAAGGTCTTCCGTGTATGAGGTGGGACCTCTACGCTAGAGCCAAGGGTCATCTTCCAAATTCAGGTCTCTAACCAAGGGATGGCTCGGGAGAAGTAGGTGTGAGCTACACCCTAGGTCCGAACTGTAGGTGGAATCGAATTTCAATTTCAACAACTATATCTCTCGTTCCCTTATCATCTCTAACTCAGTGAAATGAAAAATATTAATAATAATAAAAATCAAAGTTGCTAACGTACATATGAAATCTCTTTCTCCCTTCTAAGCTATATTAAGTTGGTAATACATTTACACCTCTCCTCTCTCGAATCTCGAAGCTCGCAGTAAAACGAGCCAAAAACTTTGGTTAAAGATTTACGTAACTCATCTCTCGAATCTTGTTGCGTAGTAAAATAATTTCCGTTCATATTCTCACACGTCTCATCTCTCAAATCTCGAAGCGGAGAATAGAATAAAAATAGAGTCCAAAAGTTTTACCATCAAGATCAAAACTCAGTAAAGAAATCACACCAAAATTCTCATAAACTAAAATAAAATAAAGATCACATCAAAATAGAACAAAGTACTTTTAAAATACAAAACTTAGAGAATTAGTTCATGATTTGAGAAATCCATCACAAAATTAAAGAGATCTTATAAGACATGATGTTTAGAGATCTAAACGTTGCAGGAAATTCCACTCAAACGTGCGCAAAATCTCTTTTTGATGAAGATCTGTGTGACTCCTCTTTCTCCTGTTGCAAACCCTAGTTCTCATCTCTTGAAGAATTTGAATCTGATGAAAAGATCTCATATTAGTTCTCCTTAGCTCTTTTATAGATGTTTCTCCCTTAAAAAAATATTTTAAATGTGAATAGATGACTTCTTTTGTCTTTGAAACAACCCAAATTTGAATATTTTTGAAATTCAAATTTTTATTCCCGCCAACTTGTTGTAATAAATTTTTTGCACTGTAAAAATATGTTGTAATATATTTCCTACATTACTAAAAACTTCTTTAAATTACAATTATATTGTGATAACTCTTCTGCAACTTTTTTCTGGACTTCAAATATGCTTTACCTCAAATTTATCAAATAAAAAAATAGCAATTAAAATGACGATAATACCCTAAATTTTCACCAAATACTAAATTACTCACATTTCATATTTTTAACTCAAATTTATCAAATATTTTTTATAAAAAATAGCAATTAAAACACAAGATAACTTCTTTTTGAGAATCAACCACTGTCTTCAATAAGTTATAGTTACTAAAAAAACTTGGAGAGTTCAAGTATAGAGATGAGTCGCCAATCTTGGATCATATAAATGAACTCCAAAATATTATTGATCAACTTATTGCAATGAAGATGACCTTCGAAGGCGAGGTCAACACACTATAGCTGCTAAAGTCTCTTCCAAACTCTTAAGAGATGGTTATAACTTTTATAATCAACTTTACTCTCGAGAGCATCATTATTATAGAAATTGTTAAGAGTAGCATCCTAAAAGAAAAGATGAGAAAAAAGTCTCAAGGGATATCAGACTCTTCTTCACGATCTGACATCTTCTTTACCGAGCCTAAGGGTAGAGACAAGAGCAAGATCAAAAAAAGGGAGAGCTAGATGAGTTAAATCAAGGGGAAGTTCAAGTCATGTTATCAAAATATGGAGAGCCCCTATTGTCATAAGAAGCTAAAGACATATTTAAAAGTTCTGTTATTCTCTAAAAATGATGAAAGAAATAAGGAAGTGACTACTTATGGTAGGAAGGAGAGTTAGGCTGCATTTGGCGCAACTTATCGTGACTTATTTGCTCCGATGAGATTGGACAAAAATGTTATAGTCATACCAAAATCTTATGCCTCAAATTAGTTTCGTTTTAATAACATTTGTGATACTAAACATACATTCTATGACAATGACGTTTTTGTCCAACCTCACCGGAGCAAATAAGTTGCGATAAGCAGCACCAAACACAACTTACACTATAGCTATTGTATCTACAAATGAGGATGATATCATCATTATTGGAGATGTCGTCACTACTACACTCTCATGCGATGATATGAGCTGGATTGTGCACCTAAGTTCTTTTGTATATATCCTCACAATAGAGAATTATTTACCACTTACACAACTCATTATTGTGAAATTCTTTGAATGGGCAATAATGACACATCTAAAGTCATCGAGAAGGGAGACATTCACCTGAAGAAGAGCATGAGATGTTTACTGATTCTAAAGGATGTACGATATATACCTGACATTCATTTCAACATCATTTCAGTTGGGAAGCTGAATAGTGGGGGACACCTCAATGTCTTTGTTCGTGATTTTTGGAAGTTAATAGAGGATCACTCGTAGTTTTCAGATGCTGGAGAGATACTAACATATATTATATGGATGTAGGATCGAAAGCTACTCATGATAATATTATAAGGGATGAAGCATCCACCTCCTTATAACACAAGATATTGTACTACATCAATTAGATGGGACTAGGATGTCTCTCCAAGAGTAAGATGATCATTGATCTATCTAAGAATTAATTGAAGAGATGAGATCACTATATGACTGAGAAGTAGAATAAGGTTTCATTTCAGAGCCATAATTCCACCAAAATATCTTATCCATTAGAGCTAGTACATATTGATATTTGTAAACCACTGAAGGTCCAAACAAGAGAAGGAACATCTTAGTTTGTGATATTCGATAATGATTGTTTGAGAAAACTTTGGGTTTATGCTATTAAGACCAAAAATGAGATTCTAGACACATTTTGGAGATTTCACGTTGAGATGGAGAGATAATTTCACAAGAAGTTGAGGTGTGTCAAGTCTGACAATATGGAAAATATATTGGTATATATAATGAGTACTGTAGAAAGAAAGGGATTAGACATAAAAAACACTCCACCCAATACGCTACAATTGAATGATGTGGCTGAAAGAATGAATAAGACCTTGATGGAGAGTGTTAAATGCTGACTATTTGAGTTAATTGTACTTGACTATTTTGGTGTGAGGCTTTATACATAGTTGTACACATGCATCATCAATTTATCTTCCAGTTATACATTACAGGAGGATGTTCTAGATAGGGCTTGGTATTAGAAGGACCTTTCATACCCTCACTTGATGGTTTTTGGATGTAAAACGCCTTTACACACGTCTCGGGGGATGAGAGGTTAAAATTAGATTTCAAGACCCGACAACACATTTTTCTAAGATATGGAGCTAGTGACGAGTTTGAATAAAAGTTCTTTCATCCGATTGAGAAGAAATTTATGCACAGTCACGATACTATATTTTATATTGTGGTTGATCTTGTGAAAGCTGACTCTCAACTAATGTAGAGTTTCTTATGATTAGAGGTGATAATACTAAGGAGGTCGCAGAGCCTTAGCCGATACAGGGCACTGATCCACTTCTAAATCATAAGAACATTACTGATAATGAGCCTACAGAGGACATCACTGATATATACCTACACTACCTGCGGAGTTTGCTCCACAAAAGTCTTATAGAGTTAGACACTCATCTCTAAGATACTCTGCTATTGAGTGTATATTATTGACTGATGTCGGGGAGCCAAAGAGTTATAATGAGATAGTGGAGAGCTTAGAGAATAAACGGTAAAAGGTTGCTATGAAGGATGAAATGCATTCTCTGTAAGGAAATCACACATAAGAGCTGGTGGAATTGCCTAAGGGCTAGAGGGTTCTGGAAAATCAATGGATCATTACAGTGAAGCAAGTAGATCTATCTACACCACCTAGATATACAGCGAGATTAGTGGTGAAGGATTTCAGTTAGAAATATAAAGTTGATTTTGATGAGATTTTTTCTCTAGTTTTGAAGATATCTTCTATCCAGACTGTTTTTGGTCTTGTTGTGAAGCTAGACTTAGATATTTAGCAGATAAATATCAAGACCATTTTTTGTATATTGATCTTGAGGAGTTATTAATGGAACAACCTAAAGAATTTAAGGTGAAAGGGAAGGAGAAGCTCGTATGTCGTCTGAAGAAAAGTTTGTATACCTTAAAGTAGGTCCCGCTATATTGATACAAGAAGTTCGATGCTTTTATTGGGGAGATCAAATTCAGAAGGACCATACTTGATTACTGCATGTTTATAAAATTAGTACGCTCTAAAGGATTTTATAATCTTACTCGTGTATGTAGATGACATGCTGATAGTTGAGAGGAGCATTGCACGCATTGTCGAGCTGAATCAACAATTGATCTCAAGGGGCACGGAAGGAGCCCATGCATACTACGACTCAGAGGGGGTCTTGGGTAGATGTACACCAAGAACACAACCCAAACTAGCCTACCATCGTGGCACGGAAGGAGCCTATGAGAGCTTATCACCAAAGGACCAAGCTCAACCATCCACTTGGCATAGAAGGAGTCTTGGGAATGAGCACAGAGGACCAAGCCCAATCGTCAAAAGTCTATCTGTCAACTCCCGTCGGTGTGATGACTGTGATAACTTCTCAAAAAGAAGATATCTAGCACAATTTTAGACTTAATATTCATTATAAACGCTTAAAACAAGTTTAAAAGAAATAGAAATGAAAAGTAAATTCATATTTATTTAATTTGTTGCTAATCTAGTCTTTTTCCTTTGTATTAGCGCAAAAAATGCCGAAAAAATCTGCTTGGAGAATCAAAATCTGTCCAAATATCATTTGCTGGAAAACAGGTTGCAACCTCTGAAAAAAAGGTTGCAACCTCTGGACGAATTTCAAATTTCAAAATTAAAAAATTACGCCATTTGCAAAAATGGAAAGAGGCATCCTTTAGGGAAAGGGTTGGACGTTTTTTATGGAGGATTATTCAGGAGTTATTGATTATTCATCATCTTGAAGAGAGAGGGAGTTCTTCATCTAGAGTTTTCAAAAATCCCCCATTGAAGGGGCGACCGAAGCATGGAAGACGACGGATCTCCGGGTTGATCGAGCGAGGGACGTCGGAAGGAGAATCCTACAACATTTATTTGTCAATTTCATCATGTATTGTAAGATCTCTCCAAACACTTTGTGTGTTTCCTCCATCGCTATGAACTAATTCCTTTTAATCTTATATTATGAGAGTACTATGACTTGTGTGATGATGTTCTTATAATTTTTCTTCATGATTGTTTGGTGAATGTTCTTTATCGAATTTACGATCTTTATTTTGAAGCTTTTGACAAAGGTTTCGCTTTTATACTGCGCTTCAAAATCGAGAGAGGAGTTGCGCAAGTGCGTCTTAGATTCGGTATAGCATTTGAAAGAAGAAAGAGATTTCCTCTTGATGTTAGCAACTTTGGTTTTCAATCTTTATGCGGTACTTGTTTCACCTAAGGGGAAATAGAGACTAGGGATTTCCGATATCGAAAGATACAGATCTTCTACTCTAAAATCGTTGCAAGACATTTCACCACTTATATTCATGAAGTCACCTTTTTAATTTCATCACGCTAGGCATAGGAAATTATGATACAAGATTAGTTTTCCAATTGATAAAAGTATTTCCTCAAGTAATTGTAGTTTATTTTTAATTAAGAATTTTTATCTGTAGTTTACAATAATTAAATATTATCATTCTTAACTTACATGGATTTAGAGAAAAGGTATAACTAGTATTTGCAAGCACTAAATCTAACACCGCTCCGTGGGAACGATCTTTATTCACACTGTATTACTTGATTCGACGCGTGCGCTTGCGTATAATACGTATACCCGTTTTGAGCGTATCAGACTGGCGAGCTCGTAGACCCGCTACACTATCCTTAACCCATGATTATGACACCACGTGTCAACTCACACCGCATGCAAATTCAGATGGCCTTGCCATCAACCATCCAAAGACTCCAACCGAGTCCCTTTTTATCATTACCAATCTAGTGCTCAACAACACTCAACAGCTTCACACTAAGTCCCTTATCATTATTACTAATCCAGTGCGATCAAATACTCATGCACTTACACCCTTTTCGCATTCTCGTGCTCCTAAGCACTTAAGGGTTCATCATTAACTTAGGTGACAAGCCACCTTATACCTCATACCAATCCCACACTGCGACCCGTAGGGAGACACAACTCTAAGTAGTGGACTCTATTCCATTCATTCCTTTACCATTATGTTTTATCATATTCCATGGCCATGAGAACTTACCTCATCCAATTCCTTTTTTATAATCAAGCATTCACATACTCTTATGCTTTCATATATTTATCACAACAATATATTAACGCTTCACGTATTAATCAAACATGATAACATAAGTATAGATTACACATTCAATTATCGGGCACCACACCATCTTCCAAAACTTATATCATTCATCAGATTACAATCACGAGCATCATTATCGGATTTCACAAGTAATCATTTGTACAACTTAATCTTATCAAATCATTTGTTCACTAATTTTCTCAAATCATTTGTTTATTAAATTCTTCCAAACCATTTGTTTATTTCGGCTACATATAACTAGACTCATCTAAACTTCAACATCATCTTGTTGCGTTTCTTCTACCTAGTCCAAACCGGTTATACACTAACCCGAAAGCATCATGCACATAAATTGTTACCATACAATAACTTCGATTGGACATTCCTGGAGCTGCAAAGCTCCTATGAAAACATGTATCCATCCGTTATAAAAGTCTTTCCGAGGACAACTTTAGTGTTCATCCCAAGACCTAGATCTGGCCGTATCACACTCGAAAATGGCCTCGAAGTCCGCTGTGCGCAGAAAACAGATTTCTGCCCGCATCTTAAAGCAAAACGAACGACATCGGCTCGTATTCTTCCATTAGCCATTTGTTGTAGTCCTCAGAAATACCTTTCCAACATATGCACGGAGGGACATGCACACTTAAGAGGAAAAAGGGTAGCACGCGTAAGGAGGAACGTGCGCACGTTGGAGGGAGAGAGAATGAGAAATCATAGAAGAAATGGGTGAGGAGAGAAAATCCGTAGAAGTTAAAGAGGAGAGAGAAAATCTATAGAAGCAATTCTGTTAGGAGAAAATGTTGAAATGAAGGAGGGTCTGGAGCTCTATTTATAAGCCCCAGAGATAGTAACGATGGTTGTCCGATTAATCGCAGACCATAACCACCGTAATTATAAATTGAGACCGATAATATAATACATTATGCACATATTATTCTATAAATTTTATTAAACGTGGACCATCTCTAATTTTGGCTACGCACTTCCCCCACTATGGGAGGTTACGTGAACGGTTACGTGGCTAGTTACCTACGTAATTGACAACGGTGATCGCGGAAGCGTGATTGGACAACAAAGAGTTTATGACGGCGAAGGGGCCGGCCGATGACGGGAATGAGCGGCCGACGGAGGCCGAGCGTCCGAGAGGCCACTCGACGACGAAGGCCGGGCGCCCGAAGGAGCGCCTGTCCACCATGGGGCCAGCCCGCCGCAGGCAGTCGAGAGGATGCTCAGAATTGGGCATCCAAGTGGCCGCCCAATCCGAGCAGCCAGAGGGTGGGATGACCTAGAGACCATCCACCCTCTTTGGCAAATGAGGCTGCCCGATCCGGGCGGCCGGAGAAGCGGGGCAGTTTGGGGGCAGCCTGCTTCCAGCAATCGTCGCCCGAATCTGGCAGTCAGGACGCCGCCCGATCCGAGCGGCTAGAGGGAGGGACGGTTTGGGGGCCGTCCGCCCCCTGCAGTAAGGCGGGATACCTCCCAAATCTGGGCGGCCAGGAGGCCGCCCGAATCGGGCGACTCCCTTAGCGGAAAAGGGGGCCGCTGGATTTAGGCAGCCAAGAGGCCGACCGTTGAATCCAGGCGGTCAAGGGGGAAGGGAGGCCGGGAGGCCACCCGTCTCCGAGAGGAAGCCCACGCATTTCGCGCGACCAGGTCCTGCGCGCAGGTGCGCGCAGCCAGTCAGCGCGCGAATGTGCGTGGTCAGGCGGTGCCACACACACATTTGCATGTGGCCGGAAGCCATGCGTAGGCAGGGGCGCGCTCGGGTGCGGGTGACCCTCATTGGATTCGCGATTCGCCCGAACCGATCATAGGGTACCTCATCTGGGATGACTCGAAATTGACTCTAATTCAAATTCGAGTCAAATTGAATTGACTCAAACTGAATCGAATGATTTTCGAGTAACTTTCAAAATTGGAACAATAATTCTAGCCCTATGTGGACTCTAGAGTCAGTAACATTTTGTGACATTAAAAAACTAATGAGATAAATCAAAATTAAGGCTTCATTTGGTGGAAACGGAGTGTTCGAATCGGAGGGGGGAGGTGGCTGCTCTAAACGGAGTTTTTTGGGGCGTTTCTCAAGGTGGGCTGGTGGAAACGGAGCATACGCTGCCGGAGGTTCATTTGTTTACTCACCTTCCAGCGGTATTTGCTCAAAACGGAGTAGCGAAACGCCCAAACAAATAGAGCCTAAAAAAAAAATCCCAATTCACGTTCAAAAAGAGTCCGTAATTTGAAATCCCGCCCATTTCATTTCACCTCTCCCGCTCAAATTGCCCTCTCCCTGCATTTTCTCCCCTTTCGCTACATCTCTTCGATCGCTCCCCGCGATCGAGCAACTCCCCTAGAGATCTCCCTACCAGCGATCATCTTCCCCATGCCCGGCAATCTCCACCGCATCAGCCTCCTTCGCTCACTCAAAGCCCTCCCCAACGGTAAATCCTCCCTCGCTTCCCGCGCTCCTCCGCAAATGCTCTATCTCGCTCCCCGCGACCATCTTTCCTGCCGACCAGCCACCCCGCTCTGCAACATCGGCATCTGCTCCACCACTCTCAGCTTCAACCAAAAGGCGCCCAGATGAATGTCTCTGCAGCTATTCTCAGAGACTTCGCCGGAGATGCAATATGTCTGCCTCTTCGTAGAGGTTTCGCCGGATCTTCACCGGAGACTGCCGAAACCTTCACCGGAGCCGCTGCAACTGTTCTACGCTACTTACGCTTCAGAGGTTAGCACTTCGCTTTCATATTTTACTTTGATCGCTGTTATGACTCAATTACTACGCACAATCTCTTTGTTTAAGGGTCCGTTTGGGGAGGTGTCAGAGCTTTTGTGTGGTAGCAATAGAAGAGGGGTTTGCGACCGGCAGTGGGGAGGCGGGGTTGGAGATGTAGGCTCACCGGCGATTTTGCGAGGGGACGCGGGAGCAAATGCCGCGGAGAGCGCGTGGAGTGAGTTTGTTTTTCCACCTTGCGGCTGTGTCTGCTCCCGTACCGATGCTCCTGTGCAGAAGCAATGGAAGAGGGGTTTGCTACCAGAGGTGGGGAGCTTCGCCGACGATTTTGGGAAGAGATGTAGGAGCAAACTCGGCGGCCCGCGAGTTTGTTTTTTTGCCTTGTGGCGGCGTCTTCTCTCGCACCGGGGCTCCGATGCCGCCCCAAATGGATCCTAAATCTCACATTTTTATATTTAGTTTGATCGCTGCTAATTTGTAATTCATTAATTTACTGTTTCCTACAAAGTCTTTACCCACAATAGTTAGACAACTATGTTAAAAATGTTGAAGTGTGAAGAGGGCGGTCTGGATGCATAGACTGCACATGCCCCGCAGACCGTGAGAGACCCCGCAGGTCGCACAGCTTGGTTTTCAGTCCGCATGGTTTACTCCTTTGCCATCTGGACTCCACACTGTCCGCATAGTCGTGCGACTTGATGTTACTAACCGACCGCGCGGTATGGTTTCTGGCAGACTGTTAGTTGTACGGTTAGAGTTTTCTATCCGCTTTTTTATTGACGGTTTTCCTATCCTCTTCAGCGGTGATCGCATTCCCCTGTCCGCCTATAAATAGGGGCCCTGACCCCGTTATTCGTAATTAGAAGTGTGAGAACTGTAGCTTGGGTTAAATTTGCGGTTAATTTTTCTAACCGCGCGACAAGTAGAAGTAACCTGTGTAGCTGTGTTGCAGGTTGTGCGGATAACACTGGAAGACTAGTTCCGGTGGTTTGTCAGTGAAGTCTCAGTGTGGAAAGCCGGTAGCAATTGACGGTTAAGCGGCTGTGTTGCAGACAAACAAACTAATATATCTTCTTCCTTGGTAGTTCGCAAGTAGTTCAATAAGTCATTTGTTCGTTCTTTGCGGGTTGACTGTTTTTCAGTTCAGTAGAGCAGTGTCTGTTCGCATGACTTCAACAATTAGACAACTTCAGCGGTCAGGCGACCATATGTGCGAATATGTAGTTATCCAGTAGTTTCCAATAAGGCAGTCCGCGCGACTTGGCGGATAAAGTTACGGACAAGCGGCTAGGCAATTTCTATGTCCAGTCCGTCAGTTTTGTACTTGTCTATTTTCTTTGATCTCCATCGGATGCATTGCAAAATCATGTCTCACAATGTATGTCTTGCTATGTAAAGCTGTTAATAATACAAGTATTGTTTTTGCATTTTCTATCTGCTAATGGTTTACTTAACTTGGGCAGTTGAGAGTGGTCCTGCAACCTCCATTCTATAAAATTTTATATGGTATCAGAGCGGCAGAGATTTTAGCAGTTATCAACTAACTTTGCTAAATACCTTTGGAAGTCAAGTAAACCAAGACTCTAGTATTGGAATGTGAATATGCAAGAAGTCTTGGTATTGAGTTGTTAACTCAGGTTAACTACAAAAAGTGAAAATCTTGCATGAAGAGCTACTTATTTGGCGAGAAACTCTGGAAGGTCGTCGGTATAGATGATAGACAGGAGGTGGTTGCTACTGGAGCTAATTCTCAGGAGGTGAGAGCTTGGAGAAAAACTAACGCTAAGGTAGAGTTTACTCTAAAGAAGGCAATTTCATCAGAGCTGTTCGACCACATCATTGAATGTAAGTCAACTGCTGAGATTTGGACAACCTTGGATGGTCTGTTCAACAAGAAGAATGTAACTAGATTATAATTTATGGAGAATGAGTTGACGAGAGCCACTCAAGGAGACTTGTTGATATCTTCCTTCTTCTTGAAGATGAAGAATCTGTGTGTTGAGATCTCAACACTTGACCTAGATGAGCCAATTTTAGATGCTAAGTTGAAGATGCATATTATCCGCGACTTGCGAAAAGAGTATATTGTTTTCGTCACTTCAGTACAGGGGTGGACTACTCAACCGTCTCTGCTGGAGTTGGAGAACTTGCTTTCCTCTTATGAGAGTTTAGTGAGACAGATGAGATACATCATTGCCAGACGGAGATACATCAGTGTCAGACGGAGATACATTAGTACCACCTGCTTCTACAGACGACGCGCTTCAGATCATCGGTCACGACTTCTACACCGCGGACGGACGAAATATTGTGCGTTATCTTGTCCGTTGGAGCGATCGGTCCCTGCACGACGCTACATGGGTTTCTTCAGAGGAGCTTGAGAGACTCGCCCCATGGCTACACAACGAGTACGACCACCACCACTCTGTATTCCCGCAGGAGGCGGTGAACCGCTGCTCGGACGAAAGATCGGAGCGTAGTCACGTCCGGATTTCGAGTCGAGTCAATTTCTTGTTTGGGTGTTTTTTATTCTAAGATGTACTTAACCCCCGATCGGTCCAAACAATTCTAGCCATCCAATCGGGTGGTTTTATTTCTTGTTATACTGTGTAGTTAGTAGGCGGTTTTCTTTTTAGGGCTTTAAATAAAGGCCGGCGGTTCTAGTGGGGGGCATCATGAGTTTGGAGAAAAATACCAAACTCCGCGGTCAAGCGGTGCGACGTCGCCATCCTCGCCTCCTCCCGGTGCGATGCCGGATCACTTCCTCCGCCTCTCCCCTCATTGCCTCTTCCTTCCTCCATCTCGACCCTACAAACCCCAGAGCCCCGACTCTCCTCCTGCTGAGCCTCACCGCCAACCAAATCCCTTGCCGCCACATTCACCTGCAACCCCAAAGCCACGACCTCCCTCCTCTCCGGTAAACCCATTCTTCATTTCCCTCTATTCTCCTCCACCGGAAGCCCGCCCTCCTTGTATCTCATCAACCCGCTGTAGATCTTCCTCCACTTTAATTTCTAACCCGTCAACCCCACCGCCCACTACATCCCTAAATCAACAACTTGCTGCAAGCACATCCAATTTCCTGTCGCCGATTGACTATCCTTCCTTCATTTTTTCACTCACCCTCATCTCCCGTGAACCCCATTTTCGATCATGTTCCAACCAACACTTTAGTCCAGATTTCTCATTCCACTACTCTGGAATTGCATCCACCTTGAAGGCCCTCCAACAACCGCCTTTGCCACCGCCCGCACGCGTGTAAATTGGGGTATTAGTCATTTCCTGTTGTTGTTTATTTTGGCTACTTATATTACGTTGGATTAATATTTTTATTTGCTATTAGTCCCGTCGTTATGCTACTTGCGGGATTTATTCTGTGCTCGCTTAATTTTTACCTGCGCGGCTGCGCCTTGTTTGTCTGCAAAATTAACATTTTGTTCTCTTAAATAATTGATTGTGACTGCACGTGTCCTGCTAATAATCATATAAAAAAATTAATTATTGTTGCAATTTTGGAGCGGACCGCTGTGCACTTGCATTTCACTGCATTGAAATTAGGATTGCATTTAGAATCCCCCTTGCGAGTCGACCTACCACTGTATCAGAATATACCACGGTTTTTATAAAAAAATCGCAGTCTATTCTACCCCCTGGACCATAGATTAGACTGCAGTTTTTATAAAAACCACAGTCTATTATACCCTGAACTTAGAATAGACTACGTTTTTTTTAAAAAACCACAGTCTATTCTACCTAATCCTAGAATACACTACGGTTGTATAACAACCGCAGTGTATTGTACCCTAAACCTACAATAGACAACGATTTTTTAAAAACCGCCGTCTATTCTACCTAAACCCTAGAATACACTGCGGTTTTTATAACAACTGTAGTGTATTCTACCCCGAACATAGAATATATAACATTTTTATAAAAACCGCTGTATATTTTACGTCTAGTGTAGAATAGATTGCGGTTTTTATAAAAACTGCAGTCTATTCCCTTTTCTTAAAAAAAAATCAAGGCGTCCAACGTCTTGTACACAATTGGGCGCCTGGACACCTAAGCGTCGCCATGACAAGTATGACCTCATTTAGTGACGACTAAGAGTATTTTGTAGTATGTGAAGTCCACCTCAGACATGAGGCTCTTTTATGAGAAGGACACGAGCTTTAACTTGCACGAGTTCACAGATGCTGAGTTGATGACTATGATGGAGATACGTATGATTGGAAGTCGACATCTGGGTATGTCTTCATGATTGGTTCAACGACTATCTCGTGGTGCAGTAAGAAGCAAGATTCTGTGTCCGTATCCACCACTAAAGTAGAATACATGGCATCGGCCCTCACAGCCCAAGATGTCATCTGGTTGCGCAGGCTGATGGAGGATATCCATGAGGAGGTGCGAGGTCCAACTCTGCTTCACGGTGACAATGAGAGTGCTCAGAAGCTTGTTACAAAACTAGTGTGTTACGCGCAAACAAAACACATCGAGATCGAGTATCATTTCGTTCGGGAGAAGGTGCTCTAGGGATCTCTGATGGTGGAGTATGTGCAGAGCAAGGACAATGTCGCTGACATCTTCACGAAGCCACTGTCGAAGGCACTGTTTGAGCTGTTGCGGGGATTGCTTGGTCTGACTTTCATTTCTCACTTCAAGGGGAGTGTTAAAAATGTTGAAGTGTGAAGAGGGCTGTAACCACCCGGGTTTAGGCCTTTAGCCGCCGCACGACATCGTTCAAGGGTTGCAGCCCGTGCCACCCAAACCCCTCTCTGGCCTGTTTCTCAGCACATCTGGTTTTTGAGAATGCCAGGTTTCGAATCCAACACCTCCTTAACAAGGCACCATCAACAGCCCTCATCACCAACTTGGTAACGACCCGGGTTTAGGCCTTTAGCCGCCCTACGACATCGTTCAAGAGCTGCAGCCCGTGCCACCCAAACCCCTCTCTGACATGTTTTTTTAGCACAACGGGTTTTTGAGAATGCCAGGTTTCGAACCCAACACCTCCTTAACAAGGCACCATCAACAACCCTCATCACCAACTGAGCTGCGGCTGTTGATGGTGCCTTGTTAAGGAGGTGTTGGGTTCAAAACCTGGCATTCTCAAAAAACACGCTGTGCTGAGAAACAGGTCGGAGAGGGGTTTGGGTGGCACGGGCTGCAGCCCTTGAACGATGCCGTGGGGCGGCTAAAGGCCTAAACCTGGGTCGTTACAAGGGAGATCTGGATGCACAGCCCGCGTGGTTTACTCCTTGGCCATCTGGAGTCCGCACGGTCTGACTCGGCTTTCCGCACAGCCGTGCAACTTGATGTTACTAACCGACCGCGCGGTCTGGTTTCTGGCGGACCGCTAGTTGTGCGGTTAGAATTTTCTATCCATCTTTCTTTAGGCGATTTTCTTATCCTCTTCAGCGGTGACTGCATCCCCCTGCCCGCCTCTAAATAGGGGTCCTGACCCGTTATTCGTAACTGGAAGTGTGAGAACTGTAGCTTGGGTTAAATTTGTGGTTACGTTTTTCTAACCGCGCGACAAGGAGAAGTAGCCTGTGTAGCTGTGTTGCAGGATGTGCGACTAGCACTGGACGACTAGACAACTAGTTCTGGCGGTTTGTAAGTGAAGTCTCAATGTGAAAAACGGGCAGCAGTTGACGGTTAAGCTGCTAGGTCGCAGACAGAGCGACTACAGTATCTTCTTTCTTGGCAGTTTGCAAACAATTCAATAAGTCAGTTTGCCCGTTTCTTGCAGGTTGATTGTTTTCCAGTTCAGTAGAGCAGTGTCTGTTCACACGGCTTCAGCGGTTCGACGACTTCAGCGGTCGGGCGATCAGAGGTGCAGACAGGTAGTTATCCAGCAGTTTCCAATAAGGCAGTCTGCGCAACTTGGCAGATAGAGTTGCGGACAGACGGCTAGGCGGTTTCTGTGTTCAGTCCACCAGTTTTGTTCTTGTCTTTTTTCTTTGATCTCCGTCGGGTGCATTGCGAAATCATGTCTCACAATATATGTCTTGTCTTGTAAAGCTGTTAATAATACAAGTATTGTTCTTGCATCTTCTATTGATTTATTTAACTTGGTTGGTTGAAAGTTGTCCTGCGACCTCCGTTCTATAAAATTTTAAAAACTAACATGATATTCACTTTGTTTGGGTTCTTTTCGCCCGAATGGCTAGAATTGATGTTGAACCACAAACGGTCTGTTCTAGGCCGACAAAATTCGAGATCGATTCAGTGTTGGTTCGTTGTAGATTGTGGATTTGTATCAGCCTGTTTTAAGGGTGTTTTTATATCTTTGTGAAGCTACATAAAAGAGTAAGACATAGAGATAAAGATCAAGATGCTAGGTTAGTATTGCTGGTAGAAACTTGATGCTTATGATAATATAAGAAAGGCTGCGGCACCGGACAGACCCTAAATCAACGGCCTGAATCTATTACCATTTACCTAAGTCCACAGAATATCATCTTGGCCATCCAATGTGAGCGCATAGATTGATATCTCATCTGTTCACCAAGATACATCTCAGCCTTCTAATGTGAATACATCTCAGCCTTCTAATGTGAATACATCTCAGCCTTCTAATGTGAATACATCTCAACTGTCAAACTACATGCACATGGATTCATACAATTATTATCATAGAATAAAGAATACTATCTTGTCTCCATGTAACCTGTATAAACATATCTTGATGCATAATGAAAATCATCCCAAGAAAACTTGTTTACTTCTCTTCTTATCTTGGTATCAAAGCAAAGTTCGCCTCGCTCTGCTCTCTTCCTCTATACGTTCTACGAAGCCCTTCAAATTTTCTTTCTCTACCAATATGATTACCTAATTGTTAGAGCTAAGAATATTGTGGGCTAAATATGTTAATTATGCACGATACTAGACTGTCATTAACATCGACCCAAATTTGGGTATCTAATTAATCGCGTTTCATATTGTATGGACGGTTCACATTATGCGTGGATACTGAACGTTGTTTACGTTTATATAATGAGCTTAAATGTAAAGCAGTCGCATTAAGTTTCTCTATAAATAGGTTATGGTCCCCGGGTCACAAGGTATCAAATAATTACCACTCTCATTCAGTTCTAGCTTCCCATCGCTGGAGAGAGCCTAAGGAGGAAGAGGAGGAGGAGTCTTCTTCATCAGGACCTTATAAATTTGGAAGATCCGTGACCACAATAATTCATCCTAATGGATTCAAGTATGCTTCCGCTCAAGTTTTCATCTCGATGTTTCGACTAGAGTGAATCCGTCTCCATCATGGTTTCACAGATTCACCCAACACTAATAAACATCTTCTTCCTCTAAACATAATGATTACAATCTCAACCATTTAACATGAACACATCTCATATTGGATGGCTGAGATGATAACCATTGAACTAGCTTAATTGAATCTCAAAAGGCTGCAACAATAGTAGGCTGAACAAAGAGCTGCAATCATCATTGCAAGCATTCGAGGATTTTCAGAGCAAAAAACCTTATCTGGACTCGAAATCCTCAATTTTCAAACTGCGAAACACACATCAACCAAAACACCATTCTCCTAACGGTCGAATTATAACCATTATTCAAGTTTCTGCAAGCAAAAAGACCCTAATATCCAAAAAAAAAACCAATTCAAAGACAGCCGGCTATATATATATATTACAATATAGATTTTTTCGTTTGAAGTGAACTAAGACCCTGAAATTAGTATTACAAATGGAACAGTATCTTCAATTTCAATTCCAAAGCCTCAATTCCATCCAAACGAACAGACCCCAGACCATAGATAATATAGGCACAACGAACAACAATTAAACGACAGACACACTTTATTTATTAAAGCCCGTTCGATCTGTTGAAGGCGCGTGCTTCAACCACGTCGGCCGTGGCACACCGCCGCCTCCTCGGATTACTGTCACAAGAAGAAACATCAGCAAGCCTCTTGTTTAATTAAATATCATGCAGTTGTTAAAATTTAAGAACAATTCCAAATTTTTTCCCTCCTCCCACCTCCAATTCTCTCAAGATTTGTTGGTATTCCGCTGCAGCCCTCCTCATTTCTGCCTCCGACAAGAATTCAAAGTCATCGTTCATGTCAATCCGTCCATGCTTGGCGTTGGGGTCTTCCCCACTGTTTGATATTCTCCGGCCGCCGCCCCGATGGGCACCGCCGTGGCTGCCACCGTATCTGCCGCCGCCGCCACTTCCTTGCCCACTACCGCTAGCCGTAACAGTAATAGTGATCTTTGCCTCTCCATGGCCACCTCCGCCGCCGCCGCCGCCACCACCACGGCCTCCCTGCAGCCAATTAAAGGCGAAGAGTAGGTTATAGAAGAAAAATAGAAGCTACTGAATGGAAGACTTACCATTTTTCACTTCTTTGTGTGACAACTATGAGGCAACGAGAGAGCTTCTCTTTAACAATGCCATGCTTGCAGAGGGGGAGAGAGGGAGAAGTCTTTTTTGATTTTTTTTGATTATTTTATAGGGTGTGAATGTGTGGAATTATTGAACAAATTATTATTATTATTATGATTATATTACCTAACACTTTGATTCGTATTCCTTGTAGTTACCTTTATGTTATATTATATTGCTTTTTATTTACATAAGCTCGATTAATAATGAGATCTAGGTGTTGGAATAAATAAGAAAAAAAAGGAGTAAGCTCAAGAGGTGAAGTGGTAGAGGAGTAAGCCTTAGTTTGGAGGACTTATTTTCACTGGTCAAGCGATTACGACCGTATGAGTTGCACCTTAATTATGATCTGATTCATACGGTCGTAACCTCTTGACCGATAAAAATAAGTCCCCCAAACGGAACCTAAATCTTAGTCGAAGCAGCAACATCTGAAGAGGTGCAAGCCAATGTTGAAAGAGCGGTAGTAGAAGAGATGCCATCAAACAATCTTTCTAATACCAAATGTGTGTGTACTGTTGAGTGTCTAGGGTTGTTTTGTTATATGTGTGTAGTCAACTTGCCATGTCCAGTAAATTGAGAGTCAAAAACTTGTTTGTTTTATTCTACCACAAATCTAAGTTCAGTATTTCTTTGAGTTTCAATTAGGGCGGTTAACAAATAGCATAGTTCGTGAATAATTCGGGATTCGATTCGTGAAGATTCGATAAATATTCGTAATTTTCGAATTTGAATCCGGATTCGAATCCAAATTCGGATTCGAATAATTTTTGAATCCGAATCCGAATAAGTTTATCCCTATTCGAAGTATTTGCGAATAGTTCGTGAATAGTAAAATTATATATTTAATTATTCCTTTTAGAAAAATTCGAATTCGAACCCAAATTTGAATACAACATTTCATGTCGAATTCGAATCCGAATCCAAATCCGAATATTCGAACGAATCCGAATCCGAATCTCTGCATTCTATGTGAAATTTGAATTCGATTGAAGAGATATTCGATTCGATTTGTTTCGTGAACAGCCCTAGTTCCAATATGCTTGTCATTGAGAGCAATTTTCAATTTATTGTTTGCTTATAATATCAATAGTTGGTATTAGAGCATTGTACGGAACAAGTAAAAATGGCGGCAAAGAGGTGCATTTGCTTTGTCGACCGACCGCCTTAGTCTTATTACCCTACCGCTGGATCTACCTTTCTTTCCTGCTATTGTCTGTAGTACTCCATAGCCGTCTCCTTACTGCGAGGCTGCCAAGATACCTAAGTGGCAGGTTGCTATGTCTGCTGAGTTTGGGGCGCTTGAGTACATTCGTACATGAGACCATGTTCTTCTTCCCCCTAGTGCTATTCCTATTACTTGCAAGTGGGTCTTCATGGTCAAGACTCGCTCTAATGGTTCTATGCAGAGGTACAAGACTCAGTTAGTTGCTCGTGTTTTTCAGCAGGAGCACGAGAAAGACTATGACGAGACCTTTGCTCAAGTCACACACATGACCACAATTTGTACTCTTATTGCAGTTGTAGTTGTTCGCCACTAGCCTTTGTTCAGCTCGGTGTGAAGAATGTCTTTCTTCATGGTGATCTTAAGCAGGAGGTGCACATGCTCCCTCCTCCCAGTCTCTCATCTCCTTTAGGCCTTGTCTGCCGCTTGAGGTGGGCTCTTTAGGGCTCAAGCAGGCACCTCGCCCGTGGTTTGTGCGGTTCAGCTCAACCATTAGAACCGCCGGTTTTCAGCCAAGCTCACCTGATCTAGCCCTGTTTATGCACTACTCTTCTCATGGTCGGACTATTCTGTTACTTTATGTGGATGATATGATCATTTTTGGTGATGATCCATTTCATGTGGTCTTCGTCAAACATCACCTTCAATAGCAGTTTTAGATGATTGATCTTAGATCGCTGAGCTACTTCTTGGGTCATGAGGTCACCTCTACAAACCATGGTTTTTCAGCTCTTTCAGCGGCATTACACATCAGATCTCTTAGCTCGGGCTGCTCTCTGACTCTCACACCATGGACAACCTTATGGAGTTTCACCTTCAGCTACGCTCGGATGATGAGGTTCCACTCTTTGATCAGACTCGCTATCGTTACCTTATTGGGAGTGTTGTCTACCTTACTATTTCTCGGATTGACATTGCCTATGTTGTTCATGTGTTGAGCCAGTTTGTTAATGTGTTCACTTCTGTGCATTATATTCACCTACTGCGGCTCTTGCGCTATCTCCAGATGATGTCCTCATGTGATCTCTTCTTCTCCAGTTATAGTTCTCTGCATGTTTGTGCTTACTCAGATGCTATTTGGGCCAGTGATCCTGTTGATCGTCAATACGTCACTTGTTTCTCTCTGTTCTTGAGTTCCTCACTTATTGCATGGAAGTCCAAGATACAGATCGATATTTCTCGTTCCAGCACTTAGGTTGTGCTTCGGTCTATGTCTACCACGACTGAGGACATTATTTGGCTGCGTTGGCTCCTTGAGGATTTTGCTATCTCTTTTCCGGATCCCACTCCATTCTACTGTGATAACACCATTGTCATTCAGAGTACTCTAAACCCAGTAATACACTCTCTTTACAAGCATATCATGGTGGATGCTTTCTTGCTTCGTGAGCAGTGTGGTCGTGGTACTCTTGCCCCTTCCTTTGTTCCTTCATTCTGAGCAGCAACTTGCAGACTTGATGACTAAGTCACAGACGCGGACCCAACATGTCTATCTACTATTCAAACTCTCGGTGTATGATACCCATGAGTTTGATGGGAGGGGGTGTTAGAGTGCGAGCTATTGTGTATGGTTGACCTTACATATTACGATCACCCTCTCTTTTGTATATATACATACAAGTGACAGGCACGGGCCTTCGGCCCTGGGGGCCTTCAGCAGGGGTGCGGCAATCGGTGGGGTGCGACATTCGGCGGGGTGCGACATTCGTCGGGATGCGACATTCGTCGGTGGTGCGACATTTGTCGTGGGGACGACATTTGTCGTGGGCGGCGACATTTGTCATAAGCGGCGACAATTGTCGTGGACGGCAACATTTGTCGTGGACAGTACCCGCCCCTATGGCCTCGTGCGACAGTACCCGACCGACGACGGCGGGCTCCGCCCGACCCGCAACATATACATATGAGTACTCAAAATGACCGTAAAAAAATATAAATCAAGAATACAATTTTTATTTTGTAAACTAAATTATATTTTAACGTTAAAACATTAATTTTTCTCTTGCCATTCCTAGCTAGAGACAATAGGTTTAAGGTATCTAGTGTTTTTATTTTTTGTATTTTAATATTGTAAAGATGTGTAATTACATAAAAGGATATTGTCTTTATAATATACTAATATAAAGTTTGGTATAATTGTGTAATTATGAATACAACTATAAGAGCAATATAGAGACATCATACAATATTTCACCAAAGAGTAGTTTTCGTATATTAGTAGAGATATGTCTATTGTTAAGTAATACATATATACAGATTCTTTTACCTATCAGCAACATCAGAAAAATCTATAGAGTCAGCCGCAAATTCACAAGCAGAAATTCTACAGAAAAATGCTAAGACACTAGTTCTAGTGCAACGAGGCGTAAGCAACGTCCTGTTCCTCAAAATCATGGCCACTGAAACTGCATTTGAAACAAGGACTATCCTCCAAACTGAATTCAAAGGCTCACCCTAGGTAATATCCTTCAAACTCCAAACATGTTGGAGAAAATTTGATACTTTAATGATGAGAGGAAAAAAAAGTCCAAAATTTTCTTGCAAGAGTCACAGCTATTGTAAGTCAAATAAGTCACTTGAGGGATATTTTGGAAGATAAGCGCATAGTGCCCAAACTATTGTGGAGTTTGACACCAACCTTTAGCCACATTGTTGTAGCAATAAAGGAATCAAAATTAGTTATCACCACTTTAACCATAACTGAACTCTTAGGTTTACTTCAGTTACACGAGGATAGACTTAGGCTCTGTTTGGGGGGACTTATTTTCACCGGTCAAGCGGTTACGACCGCATGAACCGGACCTTAATTAAGGTCCGGTTCATGCGGTCGTAACCGCTTGACCGGTGAAAATAAGTCCCCCCAAACAGAGCCTTGACCTTCAATCATACCATGTAGAACATGCATTACAAGCTAAATATCCTGTCACAAAAATACATACAGAAAGGTTTAATGACACTTCACATCAACATAGCTATAAATATCAGTCAAATGCAAGAGAAAGGGTAGAGGTAGATCAAGCTCACTTATTAGACTTTGTCATACTAAAAGAAATGATTTATCATGCACTTTAACAAGCACATAATTGTTTCTTTAAATGTAAATGTTGCAACAAGCCAACTCACCTAGAAAATGATTGTTAGTTTAAGGAAAAGCAAGAATCAAAGCCCGTTGAAAAGGAAAAAAAAGAGATGTTATTTTACCTTGAGGACAAGCACGCACGATTTTCAAATACCTGGTGCATTGATTGTGGTTGTTCAAGGCACATGACATGTAACAAAAATTTGTTCATATACTTAGATGAGAGAGTAACATTAGAGGTAATAAGTAGTGATGGAAAAACACAACAAATTAATGACATTGGTACCATAAAAGTGCAAACTTTGCTTCACATGGTTAGATACATATATGATGTTAACTATGTTCTAACCCTTCAAACTTGTTGAATGTGGGTCAACTAATGCAAAAAGGTTATTAAATACTTTTCACTTTGAGCTCATGCAACATAGTTTGTAATAAAGGAGAATTTCTAGTGTCTCCCCCAATTAATTACTTCAAAAAAAGTTCTCATGATAAATCTCTACCTGACAAAAGATGTGGCACTAGTTACTGCTGAAGGGCAAATGCAAATCTCTGAACTTTGGCACAACAGATTTGGACATTTTAATGTACATGATTTAAATGCACTTAATACTCATTAAATGGTGGATGGACTATCAAAAATAACTATCAGTCCACACATTTGTGAATCTTGTGCTGAAGACAAAACCCATAGACTTTCTTTTCCAAAATCTTCTTTTAGAAAAAGTCTGCAGGTTTTAGACTTGATTCACTCAGACTTGTGGGGAGTATCATCAATACCATCTTTTAGTGGACATAAATACTATCTCCTACTTAGAGATAATTGATTTAGATACATGTGGATTTGCTTTATCAAAAACAAGTTTGAAACCTTCACAAAATTTAAAAAATTTAAGGCACAAATTCTCAACCAACTTGAGAGATCATCAAAGCCCTCAGATCTGATAGGGGAGGGGAATTCAATTCATATGAGTTCGATAATTTTTGTGCTCGACATGGGATCAGAAGAGAATTATCACTAGCATAACACTATAACAAAAGATGGTTATGGAAAGGAGGAATAGAGCAATTATTGAGATGATTAGAATTGTTGCGGGTCACCCGAATTTTTCCCTGGTCCGGAGAATCGGACCGCCTTAGCCCGGAGTCGACCCGAGTGCGCAATCAGTTAAAGAAAATCACAACAATGGACAAGAGACGTTTTTGACGTGGAAAACCCGAAAAGGGTGAAAAATCACGTGACTGGAACTGTGCCGAGCCAAAATCAACTAGCTTTTTGGAGTGTTACAAATATTGGTTTGATATCGGAGGGCGATAGACCGCTACTCCATTACAAGTACGGTAAATGAGAAAAAACAACTAAGTCTTCGGAGCCTTAAAGGAAGCGTTCCGATTTTGAGACGATACTGAGCTTGCGGAGCCTTGGTGGGAGCGTTCCGGCTGGAAAATATTCTAAGTCAACAGTGCTTCTGATGGTTGCGCTCTCGTTGACGCGGAGCCTAGATTGGAGCGCTCTCGCGGAGGCGATTGACGTCACTTGACGCGAGAGAATCGTAACACAAGAAGAAGTTTGGAGGTAGCGCTCTCGTTGATGCGGAGCCTAGATGGGAGCGCTTTCGCGGAGACGGTTGACGTCACTTGAGGCGTGAAGGAACCGTAGCGCAAGGAAAAGAGCGGAGCGAATTTCTGAGCGGAGAATCGGCCTAAGTCCACGATCTCACCGGAAAACCTCAGAGCTCTCTTGTCTCTGGAGTTGTTTTCCTTGAAATGGAGGCCTGAGTGCCTATTTATAATTTTCTAGAGGGGTGCATCAGTAATTGTGTCGGTGAGTAATTTGTGGTGGCAAATGACGTCGCTCCATTTTGGTCACGCGAATCACCATTTTTGCCGAAATGACAGGAGTGCTCCCCCTTCCCCCCGGGCAGTTCAGGCGGCCCGAGCAAGGTGCCCGAGGCGACGACGGAGGCCGGAGGTGGCCGGAGGCGGCGACTGAAGGCGAGGGTCGCCGACAACGGCCTTATCCGCGCGAGAGCGCGCGGCGCGCAGGCACAGGAGCACGCTGCGAGGGATCGACCATGCCGCGCGTGACCGCATAGTGTGCGTTGCGTCGGCGCGCCGTGCGCTTTCACTGTCTTGGTGCTTTGGCGGGTGTGCGTGTGGCTTTGCCCTCTTCTTGGATGCTTTTGGACCTTTCGGGTGAGCGTGGCTTTCTGCGCACTACTTGCTTGGTCGGTTCAGCTTTTGTGCCCTTGATCGATATGTCCCCGGCTTGACTCGAGGATTTTAGGGGGGAACCCTATCAAATGTCCCCAAATTTTGTGGGTCGTGATTTGCGAAACGACGAGCCCAAAAATTTCTAAGCTTGATGATTTCATCTCGGGTTCGTGGACTTAAGATCATTTCAGCATGCGCGCGTCACCCGTTACTTTGGTTTGCGACGTGAAATATCCCCTCAGTTGGGCTTTGACGTGAGCGTTGATGCCTTGGTTCTGTCTGCGTCCGTCTCGTGGGTTGAAGTTTTCGCGAGGATGTCTGGACGACGATGTCTGCGGTTGTTGCGGAAAGTTCGTGCTGACGACGGATTCTCGTGACGTGGAGCGATGTTCTGCCCCCTTGTCTCGACGTTGTGGAAGGGCCTGTGGGCTGATTGCTACTAGAAGACGCAGAAGGACATGGCGTCCGTTTCCATGTTGCGACTTGGTGTGATTCGCTGTTCATTCCTACCAAAAGCAGGCGTGGAGCTTCTGGAGGCGGAGGCTGCCGATGGCGTCTGTGCCTTGGGATTTTGCAATGGTGCGAGCTTTCGCGTTTGCAGAACATCAGAGGTCCCGGGCCTCGGAATGGAGCGAGATCGGATAACTGAGCAGACCCTGAGATGATGGCTACGAAGATCGGTTCTTTGTGGCAGGATGCACACACTGTTGAGCCCGACCTTGTATTTGGCCGGGGCTTTGCGTATTGCGAAGGCTGCGGGAGCGTTTTGTCCCTTGAGTGGGTGCTGCCTTGAAAGATGGTGCTGGCATTGTGGGAGCATTTGATTGCATCTGTGTCGTACGTTTGGTATGGTTGGCTTGTGTATTGCCTTTGTCACATCCTTTGCTCGGTTGCGTGAGTTTTTCAACGACACGTCGAGCTTGCGACCTTGCTAGGATGCTGGCCTTGCGTGGCGAAGATCCCACTATCGTCACTCGATTGGTGATCTTAGCAGTTATCGAACCGCTTCGACTGTTGTTCCTGATGCGGCTACTTAGTGTCGTGTCATGCGTTGTGGCGGCCTTAGAGCATCTGGTGCTTTTAGGTCCGTTGTTTGTCGGGTGCTACCGTTGGCGGTCGTCGCCGAGCGTTAGTGGCGAGAGTGTGATGAGGATGACAATTTCCCCCTTGCCTTGGTAGTGTGGATGGACTCGGAGACCTGTTTGCTTTGGGCGGCGGCGACGAACCTTGGTTCGTGCGTGCTTTGAAAGTGTCTTGGATTTAATGAAGAGACTTTGCTCGCTTTTGCCTGGGGAGGACCAGAGTCTGTCCGTGCAGTAGTGGTGAAGAACCTTTGCTCGGTCGCTTTTTAGGAGGACCTGAGTCCATCCGGATGGAGGTGGAGCTGTTGACGAAAGAGAATGCTCAATTGACCGTGGAGTCGATGGCTGTCGAGGTTATGCGAGCATCCGCAGTGGCTGAGTACAACTGGTCTCACGACCTTGAGATGGAGCAATCCCGTATCGCAGAGGAAGTCCGCTTTGGGATGATGGCGATTGGAATTGACCTGCTTTAGTATGATGTCGCGTACCACTTGGGCTTCAGCAAGGGGTTTTGGGTTGCTCAGATGATACCAGTGTGCATCGATCTGGTCGTGGAGGATACCTCAGATGACGACGCTGATGTCGACATCGAGGGATGATCCCATTGTGCCCGATCTTGTTTGCTTGCTTTGCTTTTGCTTCGTCGTGTGGGTGTGCCTTTGCACCATCACATGCTCTTTGTTCCTCATGATGATGTAGCCCGTGAAACAACTTTTGTTTGAACAGAGACCCACTTTTTCAGATTTTTCATGTTTTGGTTGTGCTCTGGTGTACGTACACTTTTGGTAGAGTTGCACTTAGCTTGAGCGTTGACATCTCGAACAGGTCACTAGTGGGGGATATTCGTCCGCTTGTATTTTGGGAGGACCGGAGTCCGTCTAAGTGGAGGTGGTAGAGAACTTTTGTTCACTTGCATCTTAGGAGAACCGGGGCTCACCCAGGTGAAGGTGGCAAAGAACCTCTATTTGATTGCGCTTTGGGAGAATCGGGGTTCGTTCGAGAGGAGGTGGCGAAGAACCTTTGTTCAATCGCACTTTGGGAGAACCGGGGTTTGTCTGAGAGGGGGAGGCGTAGAACTTTTTTTCGATCGCGCTTTGAGAGAACCAGAGTTCGCCCGAGAGGAGGTGGCGAAGAACATTTGTTCGATCACGATTTGAGAGAACCGAGGTTTGTCTGAGAGGAGGTGGCATAGAACCTTTGTTCGATCACGCTTTGGGAGAACCGGGGTTCGCCCGAGAGGAGGTGGCGAAGAACCTTTGTTCGTTTACGCCTCAGGAGGACCGAGGTCTGTCCGAGAGGGGGTAGCGTAGAACCTTTATTCGATCGCGCTTTGGGAGAACCGGGGTTCGCACGAGAGGAGGTGGCGAAGAACCTTTGTTCGATCACGCTTTGGGAGAATCGAGGTTCGTCAAAGAGGAGGTGGCGTAGAACCTTTGTTCGATCTTGCTTTGGGAGAACCGGGGTTCGCTCGAGAGGAGGTGGTAAAGAACCTTTGTTCGTTCGCACCTCCGGAGGACCGAGGTTCGTTCGGATGGAGGTGGTGAAAAACTTTTGTTGGTTCACGCCTCAGAAGGATCGGGGTTCGTCCAAGTGAAGATGTAGATGAACTTTTGTCCATCTCGCCTGGGAGGCTTAAACACACCTTTGTCTATCTCGCCTGGGAGGATCAGGGCCCGTCCGGATGTCGTAGAAAGGCTTTCACCAGTCTTGCCCGAGGTGACTCGTTTGCCGTGGAAGGAAAAATAGAGGCTTTACTGCTGAAAAGAAGATACAAACATTGACGGGTTCATTTCTGTGGCTCATTAAAACGGAAAAAACGGTACATGATGCCGACCTGAATTCTGGCTTAGGCCTTCATGGTCCAGGTCTCATTGGGGAATTCGAACACTCTGTTTGGGAGAAGCCGGAATCCCCACTTAGGGATGTCCGAACACTCTGTTTTGGAGAGGCCGAAATCTCCACTATGAGATATTCAAACACTATATTTGAGAGAGGTCGAAATCTCCATTTTTGGATATCCATGTTGAATTTTCACAAGATGCTCAGCAAGATAGCCCAAACGCCAAATCAATATCTTTGGAACTACCCAGATCACAACTTGTACACGCGGAAAACAGGAAGAATACTCAGACAACCAAGTGCATTGACAGAAACATGCAGATCAAAATCTTATTAATCTTCTTTACAAGACGAGGTATACGTGGCGAGACATGATTTCGCCAGTACATGAAAAAACCAGAAATTACAACAATTCGGGCAGACAGAAACTCTGAGATCGCCGAGGCCGCTTGCCCGCAAAGACCGCCCGAACTGAACTGAAGCCGAACTGGACACGGAGTCCGCTGAGACCGCGAGGTCGCGCGGACACGCCGTTATTCGCAGAGCTTCCTGCTGCTGCTGAATTGAGGAACAAACCGCCTACCCGCCGAGACCGCGAGGTCGTGCAGACAGGTTATTGAACTGGGAAGGTTGATGCAGAAACTGATAACCGCTGAAAGCAGTCCGCTAACTTTACTGAGCCTGACCGAGATCAAAACCAAACTCCTGGTTTCACAGAGCTAGCCGCGTCACCTGCACACAGCAACCGGTTTAGCAATCAACCCACGCGGATAACAAAAATGAGTCCGCAGGCTTAACCCAAGTCCAACTTACTGTTCACTCTGTTGTCTAATGACGAGCCGGGGGGGGGGGGTCCTATTTATAGGCGAGGTGAGGAGTGTGATCACCGCCCTAAGAGATAGGCTAACCGCCCTCTTGATCGCAGCTAGCTCGCCAGTCCGCCGAGTCCGCACCGACAAGCCGGACTCGCGAACAGATCTCCAACCCGCAAGTGCGCCACTAGCTGAGCACCAAGCCAGTCCGCAAGGAGAGAGGACACAACAACTGTCCGCACGCTCAAGTCCATGACCACAGGCATAACCGCCCCGTCACAGCGGACTATGCAGACACCAACTCAGCTCGCAAAGCCCGCGGCCAACATGCCAACAACCCGGTCTCAGCGGACAAAGCGGAAACCCTGGACTTCACAAAAGAACAAGTCCAGACACAAGCATGCGCGAGCTTGGCGAACACCAAAACACTCCGCAAGCTTCAAAGCCAGATCGCAACCAGATTGCGGCTCACCGCAACTCCAGACCAAAAGCTAATCGCGCGGACACAAGCCACAGTCCGCACAGACCGCGAACAACATCCCACACAACTCAGCCAACCACTGCCGGACTCAACCAGTCCGCGCAGTCCGCGCAACCGACCGGGAAGACAACCAACACTAGTCTGCCGAACTCCAGTCCGCGCGGACAGTCCGCCCAGACCGCCCAGTCTGCCCGGACTGCCCGATCACTACTTTCACTTCACAAATTTCAACACTTCCCCTTGAAGTGAGAAGTAGAGATCAAGCCCAGTAAACCCCGAAGTCGCTGGAAAGGCCCCTTCGACAGCGGCTTGGTGAAGATGTCTGCAAGGTTGTCCTCACTCCGAACATGCCCGACCACTAGAGATCCCTCCAACACCTTCTCCCGAATGAAATGGTGTTCGATCTCAATATGCTTGGTTCTCGCATGACAAACATGATTCTTCACCAACTTTAGAGCACTCTCATTGTCACCTCGGAGCAGAGTGGGACCTTGCACTTCCTTATGGACGTCCTCTACTAGTCTCCTTAGCCAAATGACTTCCCGAGCTGCCAAGGCCGAAGCCTTGTACTCTGCTTCCGTAGTAGAGACGGACACCGAATCCTGCTTCTTGCTACACCACGAGATGCCCGCTGATCCACAAGTAAACACATAACCAAAAGTTGACCTTCGGTCATCCGAATCACCACCATAATCAGCATCCGTGTAGCCCAGCAAAGAGAAGCTCGAGTCCCTCCTATAAAGGAGTCCCATATCAGAAGTCGTCATCACATACTTCAGAATACTCTTCGCCGCCATCAGATGAGACTTCCTTGGCTCCGCCATAAACCGACTTACTCGGCCAACAGCATAAGCAATGTCTGGCCTTTTAATCGTCAGGTAGATCAAACTTCCCACCAGAGCTCTGAACACTAAGGGATCAAGAAGAATTCTTCCCTCATCTCGCCGAAGCTTCAAGCCAGAATCCAACGGAGTAGAGCAACTCTTTCCCTTTTCCATGCCGAATCATCTCACAATTCGATCCGCATAACCTTTCTTGGAAACAAGAATCCCGCTCTCCTTCCTCTCTACTTCGAGACCGAGAAAGTGATGAAGCTCCCCAAAATCTTTCATCTCGAAGCGAATAGCAAGCTCAGACCTGAGTCTAGCAACCTCCACTTCCGAATTCCCTGTGATGATCATGTCATCAACATACAACAGAACCAGGACCTGAAGCTCTCCCTTCTTCTTGATGAACAAGCTTGAGTCTGTGTTGGAGGCAAGATAGCCGCAGAATTGAAGATATTCTGCAATCTTCCCATACCATGCCCTCGGAGCCTGCTTCAACCCATAAAGAGCCTTCCTGAGCTTGCAGACGTAGTCCGGATGTTCTTCAGAGACATAACCGAGTGGCTGATCCATGAAGATGTTTTTGTCTATCTCCCCGTAAAGAAAAGCGTTCTTTACATCCAGCTGCCACATCTTCCAGCCCTGGCAGGCCGCCAAAGCTATCACCACTCGTACTGAAGTCATCTTTGCCACCGGACTAAACGTCTCTTCATAGTCCTCGCCATACTGTTGAGAGAATTCTCGAGCAACAAGGCGAGCCTTGTACCGCTCGATGCTTCCATCCGCCTTCTTCTTCAGGTTATAGACCCACTTGCAAGTAACAAGAGTAACTCCATCCACCTTGGGCACCAAGTCCCAAGTTGCATTCTTCCTAAGGGCAGCCATCTTCTCATCCATGACATTGTCCCACTCTTTCACTCCAGTGGCCTCTTCAAACTTTGAAGGCTCTCGCTCAGCCAGAGGACCTGCAAAGAAACAGGAGATAAAACTCACTGTATTCTCATCACAATACTGAGCCGGAGGCTTGATGGTCCTCTTTGATCTCCTAAGAGACTGCTCCTTGTTCACCACCTCCACTACTTCTTCAGGTTCAACTCCTTCTTCAAGCAAACATGGAGCAGTGCTCCCCCTGCTTCCTGAACCAGAAGCCTCTCCCCCTGAACTTGAAGTAACAGGAGCCGTTGGTGAAACAGCTAACTCCTCTTGAAGAACTTCAGCAGCCACCTCCTGCCCTTCATCAACCTTGCCCTCCGGTAGCTCAACCGAGTTTCCTCCATACGATGTCAGTTCGTCAAAGACAACGTCTCTTGACACAACGAACTTCTTCGTCGCAGGATCCATGCACCTCCATCCCTTCTTCCGCTCATCATAGCCAACAAAGACAAGCTTCCTTGCCTTTGCATCAAGCTTAGTCTTTAGAGCATCCGGGACATGCACGTAACAAGTTGAACCAAACACCCGAAGGTGTTCAACACTTGGCTTCTCTTTCAGCAATATCTCGAAGGGAGACTTCTTGTTGATCGGACTGAGGGGCATCCGATTGATGACGTAAGCTGCACAAGACATTCCCTCCGTCCAAAAGGATCTTGGAATATTCTTGGCATGAAGCCAACATTTGCAAGTCTCCGTCAGATGACGGATCTTCCTTTCTGCAACTCCATTTTATTGTGGAGTATGAGCACAAGTAAGCTCTCTCTGGATCTCGTGCTTCCTGCAAAAAACAGAAAACTCGGAGGAGACAAACTCTCCGCCGTTATCATTTCTAAATTTTTTGATCCGCAGGTTAAGCCGGCCCTCCACCAGCTCTTTGAACTCCACAAACAAACGGAAGGCTTCAGACTTCTCCATCATGAAATACACCCAAGTGTATCTTGAGTAATCATCAATCAAGACTAGCATGTACCTGCTCCCGCCAAGGTTAGCAGTAACGGTAGGTCCCATCAGATCACCATGGATAATCTCCAGTGGTGCTTTGCTTCTCGTTTGTGACTTATCAAATGGAAGATGGTGAGACTTGCCATACTGACATCCAGCGCAAACGTGACCATCACCGAAGGATGATAGCTTAGGCAAGCCTCTCACCAGGCTTCTATTTGCCATAACTTTCAGCTTATCCATCCCTACGTGCCCTAGCCTCTTATGCCACATGACAGCGCTATCGTTGGCCCTCATGCGATCAACATAGGAGCTTGTTGATAAAACAAACAAGTCTTTCACTCTCCTTCCAACGTGAGCAACATCAGCCTTAACCGCTGATACGATGCGGAGAAACTTCACCTCTGTTCTATCAAACAGAACCTGGTAACTTGCATCTACTGCGTTGGTAACCGATAAGAGATTTTTCTTCATGCCCGGTACGTGATAGACACTCCTTAATGTGAGTGGACCCTGATCACTACCTACAGACACTACACCTTCCTTCTCTACAGTATGAACAGTATTGTCAGCAGTGATGATGACTTCGTTACCTGAGTAAGACTGCAGCGAGGAAAACTTCGACTTATCTCCGGTGAGATGATGATCACACCCGGAGTCCACGATCCAGTCGTCCTCGAAGTCAACGGTGGACAAAGCACGGACACAAGTGCCCGTCATGAAAGCTCCACCCCAACCAGCTTCCTCATGGCTAGAGGACACTTCCTCCTTGCCTGCAGCATGCCCAGGCTGCAGCTTGACTTTGCAGTCACGCTTGAAGTGACCCGACTGATGACACCAGTAGCACTTCAAGTTCTTCTTCCAATCCTTCTTTGGAGCAAATCTCCCCTCTTGCTGGTTAGAAGTTGAAGGTTCATCTCCAGCCGCAGTCTTCTTCTTCTTCCCTTCTCATCTGTTCTTCTTCTCAGTGAACAAAGCTTCACTTCCTCCTTCAGAGACAGTTACCCCAGCCATTTGTCTAGCCAAGCTCTCCTGCGACGCAAGCAGGTTCTCTAGCTCCAGAAGAGAAGGCTGAGTCGCCCAGCCTTGAACAGAAGTGACGAAGGCCACATACTCCTTCTGCAGACCGCGGATTATGTGTCTCTTCAGCTTAGCCTCGGAGATCGGCTCATCAGGATCAAGTGCTGAAAGCTCAGCACATAAGCTCTTCATCTTCAAGAAGTATCTAGAGACAGAAAGATCTCCTTGAGTTGCCTTAGCCAACTCATTTTCCAAGAACTGTAGCCTAGCTACATTCTTTCTGTTGAACATCCCATCAAGGGATGTCCAAATCTCAGCAGCAGATTCACATCCTAAGATGTGATCAAAGAGCTCAGGTGACACCGCCCGCTTGAGAGCAAACTCAGCCTTGGCATTTGTCTTCCTCCACACTCTCACCTGCTCGACAGTTCCAAAAGCAGCTGTAATTTCAACCTGGTCATCACCACTGACGATCTCCCACAACTCCTCGCCCAGAAGATAGCTCTTCATGCACGACTTCCACTTCTTAAAGTTAGTCGGCGTTAAAAGCTCTATTCCAAGACCTCTTGCAAAACCTTCGTCCATTGCACTATCCTGGCTAACCTTCAGAAGCACAGAGCAACAACAGAACTTGTTGATCACCGCTCAAGCAACTGAACCTCCCTCTGATACCATATTGAATTTTCACAAGATGCTCAGCAAGAAAGCCCAAACGCCAAATCAATATCTTTGGAACTACCCAGATCACAACTTGTACACGCGGAAAACAGGAAGAATACTCAGGCAACCAAGTGCATTGACAGAAACAAGCAGATCAAAATCTTATTAATCTTCTTTACAAGGCGAGGTATACGTGACGAGACATGATTTCGCCAGTACATGAAAAAACCAGAAATTACAACAATTCGGGCGGACAGAAACTCTGAGACCGCCGAGGCCGCCTGCCCGCTAAGACCGCCCGAACTGAACTGAAGCCGAACTGAACACGGAGTCCGCCGAGACCGCGAGGTCGCGCGGACACGCCGTTATTCGCTGAGCTGCCTGTTGCTGCTTAACCGAGGAACAGACCGCCGAGACTGCGAGGTCGCGCGGACAGGTTATTGAACTGGGAAGGTTGATGCAGAAACTGATAACTGCTGAAAGCAGTCCTCTAACTTTACTGAGCCTGACCGAGGTCAAAACCAAACTCCTGGTTTCACAGAGCTAGCCGCGTCACCTGCACACAGCAACCGGTTAAGCAATCAACCCGCGCGGATAACAAAAATGAGTGCGCAGCCTTAACCCAAGTCCAACTTACTGTTTACTCTGTTGTCTAATGACGAGCGGGGGGGTCCTATTTATAGGCGAGGTGAGGAGTGTGATCACTGTACTAAGAGATAGGCTAACCGCCCCCTTGATCGCAGCTAGCTCGCCAGTCCGCCGAGTCCGCACCGACAAGCCGGACTCGCGAATAGATCTCCAATCCACAAGAGCGCCACTAGCTGAGCACCAAGCCAGTCCGCAAGGAGAGAGGACACAGCAACTGTCCGCACGCTCAAGTCCAAGACCACAGGCATAACCGCCCGGTCACATCGGACTATGCGGACACCAACTCAGCTCGCAAAGCCCGCGACCAACATGCCAACAGCCCGGTCTCAGCGGACAAAGCGGAAACCCTGGACTTCACAAAAGAACAAGTCCAGACACAAGCATGCGCGAGCTTGGCGAACACCAAAACACTCCGCAAGCTTCAAAGCCAGATCACAACCAGATTGCGGCTCACCGCAACTCCAGACCAAAAGCTAATCGCGCGGACACAAACCACAGTCCGCACAGACCGCGAACAACATCCCACACAACTCAGCCAGCCACTGCCGGACTCAACCAGTCCGCGCAGTCCGCGCAACCGACCGGGAAGACAGCCAACACTTGTCCGCCGAACTCCAGTCCGCGTGGACAGTCCGCCCAGGCCGCCCAGTCCGCCCGGACTGCCCGATCACTACTTTCACTTCACAAATTTCAACAATCCAAACATCCTATTTGGGAGAGGCCGGAATCCCCACTTAGGGATGTCTGAACACTCTGTTTGGGAGAGACCAGAATTCCCACTCTGGGATATCCGAACACTTTGTTTGGGAGAGGCCGAAATCTTTATTCTGGGATATCCGGACACTCTGTTTGGTAGAGGCCAAAATCTCCACTTTGGGATATCCGAACACTCTGTTTGGGAGAGGCCAGAATCTCCATTCTGGGATATCTGAATGCTCTGTTTGAGAGAGACCGAAATCTCCACTTTGGGATATCCGAACACTCTGTTATTTGGACATATGATAAGAAACTCAACTCTTGTTTCATTGATGCTGAAAAAAATTAGGTACAAGTACAAACGTCAGATGCCTTGAACGTCCTACAGACTGAGAATGCGTTCTCCATTTTGGCGGTCGTCCTGGGGATTGCTGATACGCCCGAAATAGGTATACGTATTACACGCAAGTGCACGTGTCAGATCAAGTAATAAAGAGTGAGTAAAGTTCGTTTTCACGGAGATGTGGTGGATTTAGTGTTTGCAACTAGCAGTTATTCCTTTTCTTTAAATCCAAGTCAGATAAAATAGTGATTTGTTAAATACTACAATTACGAATAACAAAAACTATGAATTAAAATATATTACGATTCGCTAAGAGAAAGTACTTGGTTATCGAAGAAATAATCTTATATTATGATTTCCTAAGTCTAGTGTGACGAATCTTGTGAAGATGACTTTGTGATAGTGAGTGGTGACACGTCTTGCAATGATTTTAAGGTAGAAGATCCGTACCTCTCGATTTTGGAAATCTCTAGCCTCTATTTCCCCTCGGGAGAGACAAGTACCGCATAAAGATCGAAAACCGAAGTTGCTAATATCAAGGGAAAATCTCTTTCTCCCTTTAAATACTATACCAGATCTATAACACACTTACACAACTCTTTTCTCAAATTATGAAGCGTAGTAAAATGAAGAAACCTTGACCAAAAGTTTCAAAGTAAAGATTATAGATTCGATAAAGACATACCAAATATCCACAAATAAAAGTTTAAGATTTCATTAACACAAAAGACAAAGTACTTTCACAATACAAGATTAAAAATGTTTAGTTCATGGTGGCGGAGAAAACACACTTAACGGTTCGAGAGATTACAAATCATGTTTGGAATTAAAGATTTAACGACGTAAGATTCCTTCGCCGGAGTCGCTCCCTTGATCAGCCCGGAAGATCTGCTCTTTTTCTCTAGCCGCCCCCTTGAAGGTTGAGGAAGAAGAAGACTTCTTTCTCAAAATCTGAATGCTCAAGAAGAATTCCCTTTGAAAACCTAAATGCCTCTCTTAATAATCCAAAATTTTTCTCTCTCCTCTCTCCTCTTTAACTCCAGAATATTCTTCCAATAAAAACGTGCATCCCTTGCCCAAAAGGTGTCTCTTTCCAAATCTGAAAACGGTGCCAGATTTGAATTTTAAATTCTGAAATTCGTCCAGGAAGGGTTGCAACCTATTTCAGGATCCTGCAACTTTTTCTCCAGGACAGTATATTTGACAAAATCCTTCTTCCAAGTCATTCTCTTTGGCTTCTCTTGCACCAACACCTTGGAAAAAGACCACTTTAGTCATAAATTAAATAAATGTGAATTTACTTGCATTTAAACTTCAACTAAACGGTTTTTCTCCCAGATCAACGAGCAAAAGGTCCGAAACTTAGGCTAGATAACTTCTTTTTGAGAAATTATCAATTGCTCCCATGCGGGCTTACTCTAGATTGGCTGAATCGAGGCTCTTGTCATGTAGAAATTTTTCAAGGAGTCCCAGGCAAAGAAACCGTTCGATCTCCGTCTTTAGCCGCGCACAGTTTTCTGTGCCATTACCGCATCCTTGGTGGAAGTCACAGTATTTGGATTGATCTCGAGATTTGGGAACGAGGGCTCTCAGCCTTTGAAAGGAGGGATGATCACGAATGGCGAGCAGTACTTTCGCTCGCGAAGTGTTGAGGGAAGCCATGACATGATTGTGGCGATGCTCCCCCTTTTGGTGGGAGTTGCCGTGGTGTTCGTGGCTTCCCGTGGGCCTTGGCAACAACTCCTGATCCCTCTTCCTTTTTAATCTTCCTTCGAACTGTTGCCGATGCACTTTGATTGTTTCGTCAGTAGTGATTTGATCCTTGACTCGGTGGGTGAGGTCATGGTAGCTGGGCGGTGTTTCGCTCATCAACATGGAGTTAAATTTTTCCGATCTTAGCCCTCCGATGAAGGTTCTGCGCAGGAGCTCGAGGTTTACCCCTAAAATCAGTAGTGTCTCTGCGGTGAAGCGACCAAAGAAATTCTTGAGTGATTCTCCCTTGATCTGTCAGATTCCTGTAAGGTGCGAGGGGTATCGAACGATTTGTTGGTTGACGATAAACTGATTCGCGAAAAGTTGAGTTAACTCTGCAAAGTTCTTGATTTCTTCCCCCTCTTAGGGAGAAGAACCAGGTGTGAGCGTGTCCTTTTAGAGTTGTCGGGAACACTAGACATACGAGTGGGTCTGGGGCATTGTACATGCGCATGACATTTACAAAGCACTTAATGCGATCGAGAGGATCGCCTGCCCCGTCAAACGTCTTGAAGTTGCGGAGTTTGATCCTAGGTGGAACATAATATGCTAGGATTGATGGAGCTAGCAGGGAGATGCAGTGGACGGGGTGTTCTACATTCGTGTTTTGGTGTCTCCCGTGCCCATATTTCTCTTTGATCATGCGGCTTACTTACTCGCGAGTGAATCCTTTGTTGGTCGGAGCAGTGGTTTTCTTTATTGTATGAAGGTTTTCTTGTGCATGTTTGAGAAGTTCGTCAGAGATTGCTGGATGCGTGGAGTTGTCAGCGCCAGACGATTTGTCGGTAATGAGATCCTTAGAGCGGCCAGTGTCTTCAGGTGTTATCTGGCTCGGGATCTGCAATGGTTGACTTTCGGGAGTGATATCAGTATTGGGAGCACGACAAGCCCTCAAGTCTTCTGGCAGGGTGGGCGCCCTTGCGCGGCGCTGCCTCATCAGGCGCCTGCATTCTTCCCTCGGTGCTTGGGATGCGGTGACGGTGGATCCACCTCGAAGCGAGGCGTTGCCGCAAGTCAGCGATGGCTGGATTGACGCGCTCCTCTAGTCACTGACAATTTGTGCGCTTCTATTTGTCATTGTTGTTGGTTGGAGGAATGATGATTCTTGTTAGAGCTTCTGAGAATGCTTTCCCACAGACGGCGTCAAACTGTTGTGGGTCACCCGACTTTTTTCCCGGTCCGGAGAATCGGACAGCCTTAGCTCAGAGTCGAGCCAGACGTGCAATCAGTTAAAGAAAACCGCATCAATGAACAATAGACGTTTTTGACGTGAAAAATCTGAAAAGTGTTACTGCATTCCCGTGTGAGAATTTTAGAGAAGATGAATAGTAGAAATTGGTAAATATTACTGTTGGTAATATTAAGTATAAGTACATTGAGTGTTAGAGCTTAGAAAAGTGTTTGTTGTTTAGTTTCCTAAAACAGTTGCAAGAAAATTAGTGAAAGGATGGCCTAAACCTAGAGTTGTGAATGAAAGTGAAATAAATATTGAAATTATGGGTATTTTGAAGCGATGAAAAAGCACAAGTGCAAGAAATAAAGAAGAAATTGAGTGATATAATTAATCTCACAATTGGACTAACAATTGTGTATTTATTGATCTCACAAAATTTTATATTTTAATGAAGACGACAACTTATTTTTGGATTAATAATTGGAAATGAAAAGAATGATTCTATATAGTAATTAGTATGGTATTAAATGATGTAGTGATATTTATTTTTTTGATTTGCACATAACAAATTGGTTTGCACATAATAAATTGATTTGCATCTAAAATTTTCTGGTTTGCACATAATCCTAATTTACACGTAGTCAAAATAAATTTACACATATAATTACTCTAAAACCCATGCGTCCTCTTTTCATAATAAAGAAGAACTTCAAGGGCTTTTAAGGAAGAACAAACTTGGAATTGGTGTGATAATGACTGCTGCGTTGACATTGTTGGTCTTTTATTATAACGAAAATTCATCCAACGTCACTCTTACGTATTATTAATTTATTATATATATATACAATAAATGGTGTAGTGGAGTTTAAAAGTCGCCGGTCATAACATATTGGGACAAAAATCATATAGTCTCTCAGTTTTCATAACTATTTCATTTTGGTCCCTATAATTTATTTCTGTGTCAATTTAGGTTCTGTTTGGGGGGACTTATTTTCACCGGTTAAGTGGTTACGACCGCATGAACCGGACCTTAATTACGGTCCGATTCATGCGGTCGTAACCGCTTGACCGATAAAAATAAGTTCCCCCAAACGAAGTCTTAGTCTTTAAAAGTAGACTTTATAGTTATTTTACCTTAATATCATTTCTATTTAGTCTTATTAAATGAAGCACCAAATAAAAACAAAAGGTATCCAAGCTTCTTAGTTGGAATGACACATCAAGTGCAAAATAATATTCACTTGTCATATTTTTCCAATATTACCTCGTTTCAAAAATAGGCAATTTAAAGACATTCATGCCGCAAAATTTAGAGTCTCTACTCTTCAAAAAAGGGGCTTCTAATTAAGAGAGAGAGACTATAGTATGTCCGCAAAATACAACATAATCGTATTCCATAATAACATTTTATTTTTTTTTGTAGATCAACTGCTTCCTCTAAGGCTCCGTTCGTTTCGCAAGAATTGAAATGCAGGAATTGGAATTGACTTCAATTCCAATTCCCGCAGGAATTGGAATTGAAGTCAATTCCAATTCTGTCGTTCGGCTAAATGCAGGAATTCCGTCACGGGAATTGAAATTATTAATTCCACTGTTCCGCTCCATATTAGAATTTTTCAATCGTTTTTCACCCGAGCGCGCATTTTTTTTTGCCCGAGTGCATATTTTTTCGCCCGACGCGCATTTTTTGCCCGGGAGCGCATTTTTCACAGGGCGCGCAATTTTCGCCTGACCGCGCATTTTTTTGCCCGGACGTGCATTTTTCGCCGGCCGAAAAATGCGCACCCGGTGAAAAATGCGCGCCCTGGGGAAAAATTCGGGATAGGGTGAAAAATTAATGCCCGGGCGAAAAAATTCGTGCCAGGCAAATTCGCGCCCGGAAATATTCGCTCCCGTGCAAAAAAATTCGCGCCCGGGTGAAATGAACGCCAAAGCAAAATGCGCGCCCGACCGAAAATGTGAGTCAGGGCGAAAAATGTGCGCCCAGGCAAAAAATTGGCGCCCGGGCGAATAAAATCGCATCCAAACGAAAAATTCGCGTCTGGGCGAAAATTTTGAGTCCGGGCAAAAAATTCGCGGCCGAGCAAAAAATCACGGTCGGGCAAAATATTCGCACCCAGGCGAAAAGTACAGGCACGGGTCGAAAAATGCACGCCGGGTCGAAAAATTCACGTCCGGGCGAAAAATGCGAGTCTAAGGCGAAAAATGCGCGCTCGGGCAAAAAATTCGCGTCCGGCTGAAAAATACGCTCCCGGGCGAAAAATACAATCCGACCGAAAAATACGCCCCTGGCCGAAAAAAGCGCCCCCGACCGAAAATGCGATTCCGGGTGAAAAATGCGCGCCCGGGAAAAAAATATGAGACCGAGAAAAAAAATTCGCACCCGAAAAAATAGCGCCCAGACGAAAAAATAGCGCCCGGGAGAAAAAATCGTGCCCGGGCGAAAAAATCGCGCCCCGGGCGAATAATATGGCATCCGGACGAAAAATTCACGCCCGGGCAAAATATTCGCGTCCGGGCGAAAAATCTGCGGCCGGGTGAAAAGATCACGCCCGGTCGAAAATTCGTGCTCGGGCGAAAAATTCATTCTCGGGCGAAAAAATCGTGTCCACGCGAAAAATGTGCACCTGGGCGCGCATTTTTGCCCAGGCAAAAAAATGCGCGGCCAGGCAAAAAATGCGCGCCAGGGCGAAAAGTGGTTGCCCGGGCGAAAAAATGCGCGTCCGGTCGAAAAATGCGGACTCGGACGAAAAATGTGCGCCTGGGCTAAAAATGCGATCCCGGGCAGAAAAATGTGCGCCCCGTCTAAAATTTCTCTCTTTGGCGAAAAATGCGGTGCTGGGCAAACAACAGAATTTGCGTTGATATATTTTTGAGAGAGTCGGGAACGCACTGGTAGGGGTGGGAATCACGAATGAAGACCTCGTGAGGTAAGAATTGAGGGAGACGTGTTTCTTCTATAATCAATTCCCATGGGAATTGAAATGAATTGCAATTCCAATGTAATATTATGGTCGCCGAACACTCACAATTGGAATTGACAATTGAATGCTAATTCCAAAGCCCCAATTCCATCGAAACGAACGAAACCTAAGAGTTTTTACTCTTCAGCGGTTGAAACTTGAGAGCCAACAACCTGCAATTTGAAAAAAAATGTGCATCATCTGTTGAATTTATTAAATTAACATAACAAAATATAAACTAAATGATACATGTGCTTTTCTACTAGCGCCTTACGCGAGAATGAAATCACCGTGGAGGTGGTACGGCTGCAGTTCCGTGAAAGAAGGACTTAAAGGGTGTTAGGGCTTGTGAAGGAAAACATAACCCTAAAAAATAAGTTTGGTAAAAGTCTGATTTACCCTTACAAAATCAAAAAAATATGCCGAAATATAATATGTAAGGACTAAATTGACACAACAAAATACTATAGGGACTAAAGTGACAACTATGAAAACCGAGGGAATATTATGATTTTTGTCCTAACATATTGTTATTAGTTGTAGTTCTGAGATGTTATTTTGGCCGCGGAAGTGCAATCTTCAACCAGAGCTAAATACAAGATGAATAAGTGACACTGCACGTGATTCCCTGAAGAGGTCTCGATAGTATAGGGGCAGATTCAAAGAGGGTTCTGAGGGACACTGATTCTTTCTCATTATTTTTCAAAATGGTTAGTGAATTTGGATTACTCTCGTCAAGACAATGAATTTTGACTACTTATATGTCAAAAACGGTGGTCGGATGAGGGAGAAGTAGCTCCGATAAGATAAAAGAGTTCAGTTTTTTTTGGGAGGAAGTTAATGTTTGACCCCTGTTAATATTTCTAGAATTCAGTGACACATTCTTATGATGAGGGGCGGACATAGGAAAGAAATATCGTGCATTCGACGCACATGAGCTGAGTGCATCGAGCGCAATCTAAATCATTGATCGTGTGGTTTGATATATTCTACATTACAGTGGTACTTAAAGGATTTTCTGAAAAAAATATTCCTTCAATTTAAAAAGATATATTAAATGTTTGTACTGTTTCATTTTAAAAAAATTATGCACCCACAAAATTTTCTGGATCCACCACTGGAGGCAAATACAATACTACTACTTTAGGGGCCGTCCCAACATACTTTCATTATATTTGCAGTTGTAGAACCTATTGCGGGTCGCCCGATTTTCCTCTGATATGAAGAATCATATCGTCTTAGCTCTAAGTCGGACTGGGCCCACAAACTGTCGAATAAAAAACAAACAACAACGACAAGATGACGTTTTTAACATGGAAACCCAAAAATAGTGAAATATCACGTGGCCGGATCTATGCAAGGCTAAAATCCACTATTTTCCTCGACGTTACATGTATAACCCGTAATTCGTCGAGTTCAGAGATGATCAAGGATGGCCTAGAGGATCACGCCCACACATGGGCGAGATCTAGACTCTATGAGCGGGATCCATGATCCAAAGGCGAGATCCATGCTCTCGGGGCGAGATCCAGGCTCCAAGGACGAAATCTTGGGTCCAAAGGCGAGATTTAGGCTCCAAGGGCAAGATCCAAGCTCTAAGGGAGAGATTCAGGATTTAAAGGCGAGATCCAGACTCCAGGGGCGAGATTCAGGGTCTGGAGGCGAGATCCAGACTCCATGAGCGAGATTCAGGGTCTAGAGGTGAGATCCGGACTTCGGGAGCGAGATCCAGACTCCAAGGACGAGATCCAGGGTCCGAAGGCGAGATCTAGGCTCCAGAGGCAAGATCCAGGCTCCAGAGGCGAGATCCGGACTCCAGAGGCTAGATCCGGGCTTCATGAGCTTCATGGGCTTCATTTTGTTCTGCTAATAGTCTCTCCAAACAACGGAGTTTTGCTGTTGACAGAACAATTGGGGTTGCGTTGTTGAAGTTGGGAAAATCCCTACTCTAAAATTCGGATCAAGACAGCCTAAGGTTACCGGCTCAACGGTTAGGTCTGACGGCTAGCGGACTAAGACACAGAAGTCGCCGAACAACAAACAAGACCCCAGGTGTTGCGGCAGGAAGGTCCCACCACGCATCCAGAAGCTTAGAATAAGCAACCCCTCCATAACCAAAAATGGTCGAGCAGGGTACGAGGAAGACTAGCTGGTAACTAAATCGCGACGACTAAAGGGGATAGTTGTTAAGTCGCTATCTGGTCTCTCTGAAAAAGGAATTCAAAGGCTCAGCTAATGTCTAAGAAAAGAGGTCTTGAGATCTTTGCGAGATTTCCGAAGTCTTCTTCCTCGTACCCCTGAGGTCCTATTTATAGGCAAATCCAAGGGGAGGGGGTGAGTCTTATTTATAGCCCACCTGCCGACGACTTCTATAGAGGAGCTCGCCATGCCGGGCGAGCAGCTGACCTAGTCGTCTACCTGGCGAGTATGCGAGGGGAGCTCGCCATACTCGCCCAGGTCTTCTGCGGCTTTGCGCGTTGACTCTGACCTCTGTCTTGACTTGTTAACTTCGACTTTTGCTGACCTGGATCTAGAGGGGTCCACCCTCGACGAATATGGCTTGTAGGCAATCCCCGCTTTTTCTGAGCGACGTAGGAACTCAGGAAGAATCATCCAACTCTTATTCGACGATCTGCTTGACCGAGTATCTGAGTTACTTGCTCTTGATGGATGTTGAAGTCGGGAAAATCCCTACTCCAAAATTTGAATCAAGCTAGCCTAAGGTTACCAGCTCAATGGCTTGCGGACTAAGGCACGGAAGTCGCCACCGAACAACAAACAGGATCCCAGGTGTTGCGTCAGGAAGGTCCCATCACATACCCGGAAGCTTAGAAGAAGTAACCCCTCCACAACCAAAAATGGCCGAGCAGGGTACGAGGAAGTTTAACTGGTAACTAAGTCGCGACGTCTAAAGGGGATAGTCATTAAATTGCAACTTGGTCTCTCTGAAAAAAGAATTCAAAGGCTCAACTGACGTCTAAGAAAAGAGGTCTTGAGATCTTTGCGAGATTTCTGAAGTCCTCTTCCGCGGCTTCTAGCTCTAGTGACAACGACAGCAACAGCGGAGAGAGCAGCGACGACAACGACAACGAGGATGATGACAAGGATGACGCTGAGGACGAGGAGGATGTCGTCATCGGAGACAAGGAGTATCAACTCGATACTGGCGACGATGCGTCATAGTCGGTCGGCGACCTCCTGCGTCCAAACTTGTAAAAGACAAAGTTGTATACTTGAACATTTTGTAACTTGTAAAACTTATATATAATACAAAAACTCCTCGTTACTGTTTGTTCTTCTTCTCTTACTCGCATGCTCGCTTGTTGACGATACTCGCTAGACTCATAGGCGCGGAGAGCTTGAGAGCTCGCCGTGCTCTTTTTCGTACGTTGATATCGCTCGTACTCGCGTAGTCATCACTTGCATCTGTATAGTTGCTCCACATACTCGCCCATTGTTGCTCGCATATGCACGAACGTAGTCGCGTACTCGCACAATGATACTCGCACTTGAAGGTGGAGGTTGACTCGTGAGGCAAGTAGTCAGCCCGAGGGGGTTGGTAGCCGATATGCAGGAGAGGAGCTCGTGCAGGACTCAGACTACAACAACTCTACGGCTTGAGGACTTATATCAGTGTTTAAGTAATTCGACCTGCTGCTTAAAAGATTTCTAATAAATTAACTGTACCAACGTCTTTGAGGATGAAAGAAGTTCTAAAGAGACGACGATCTTCCCTCCGTAAAATTGGAGGTTGGCGTCCAAACCTGTTCCTAATAGTCCTCCAATCAGAGGAGAGATGTAATCAGGGATAGTTAAGCCGACATGCAAGGAGGAGCTGATCTCGGCCATCAATGCAGGGACTCGGTCTTACAAGGACGCTTAAATCCCGAAGCATCGTCCCATCGTTTGCCCTGGGCTTTTTTTAGGAAATAGGTCGAAGGCTCGTGTCCCAATACAACCATGGAGATCGTTTTCACCTCTGTCACTTGGTTATTAAAACCAGAATACAAGCGAGGGAAATGGTCCTCGGGGGATCCTACTGGACACTCTCGAGTCCACCATCCTTCTGCGAACTTGCACTTTTTAGGGCTTGGCAGGTTATCCTGCCTTGGCAGTGACAAAGATGCGTCCTGCCCCACAGGACTAACCATCGCTAAGAGCGGGCCTTTTAGTCTCCTCAAAGACCGATGACGCCTTTGAACAATGGGTCACTTGTGAGGTCAATCCTTCATCTAGTTTCAGAGGTTGACGTCCAGACCTGTTCTTGATAGTTCTTCCAGTCGGAGGAAATACACAATCGGGGGTAGCTAGGCCGACATGTAAGGGGGGAGCTGATCTCTATCGTCAATGCAAGAGCTCGGTCTTATAAGGACGCTTAAATCCCGAAGTATTGTCCCATCATCCGCCTTAGCTATATAGGAGAAACCGGTCGAACGCTTGTTTCCCAAATCGATCGTGGAGTTGGACTTCACTGCTTCCAGCTATCTCGAGATGAATTAACACAAAGAAGACAACTCGCAAACCTCCCGTGACTCCGGGAAAGGAAATGCATTTATTGAAATGTGATTACAAGTGAGTAATTACAGGTTACCGCTAAGGGTAGAACTTTTCAGTTCATCCCCGCTCCAAGTAGTCCCTAGTTGCTCTCCATCCTGGTCTTGCAGACGATAGCCCCCACTGGCGAGTATCGCGATACCTCGCCGACGGCTCTGAATCTCGAAACCTGATCCCTTGGCTACTCGTCGGATAGTGCCGCGACTGCATCAGCCGCTCCTCTCTCCCCAGGCACTCTCTTTCCTAGGTCGCCTCGACGACGCTTTCCTCATCCGACAGTTTCACGCGACGGGGCGAGGTTGCCGTGACATCGAGGCGATGAGGGAATCTTGAGAGAATGGTCCTCTCGATCCTCCTCGCAAACTCCTCGAATGCAGCTACGACCACAAACTCGCCTCCTCGCGCTGAGTTTACCAACTCCCGCCGAGTTGCCTACTAACTCGCCTTGCTCCCCTCCACACACCACCATCTCACCTATCAGCGAAGCTTTCCCTCCTTGGTTTGCGTTCCACGCTCACCGCACCAAGTGTTGAAGCTGGGAAAATCCATACTCCAAAATTCAGATCAAGGCAACCTAAGGTTACCGGCTCAACAGTTAGGCTCGACGGCTAGCGGACTAAGGAACGAAAGTCGCCGAACAATAAACAGGACCCCAGGTGCTGCGGCAGGAAGGTCCCTCCACGTACACGAAAGCTTAGAAGAAGCAATCCCTCCACAAAACCAAATATAGCAGAGCAGGGGTACGAGGAAGACTATCCTGGTAACTAAGTCGCGACGACTAAAGGGGATAATCGTTAAGTCGCAACCTGGTCTCTCTGAAAAAGGAATTCAAAGGCTCAGTTGGCTTCTAAGAAAAGAGGTCTTGAGATCTTTGCGAGATTTCCGAGTCCTCTTACTCGAACCCCTGAGGTCCTATTTATAGACAAATCCAAGGGGAGGGGTAGAGTCTTATATATAAGCCCACCCCGGCGACTAGCGACTTCTCTGGAGGAGCTTGCCCTATCTGGCGAGCAGCTGGCCTAGTCGCCTACCTGACGAGTATGTGAGGGAGCTCGTCATACTCGCCAAGGTCTTCTGCGTTCTTGCGCGTTGACTATGACCTTTATCTTGACTTGCTGACTTTGACTTCTGCTGACCTGGCTCTAGAGGGGTCCACCCTCGACGAATAAGAGTTGTACATGCGTATAATAAAATCAAAAGGCGGGATTCCGCTATTTGCATGTCATTCTCAGAAAACCATAAATAGACCCCAATGTCACCTTTGGAGGAAGGTTTTTCTTTGGCTTTTCCTCATTTTTGGTTGGTCCTGGTTGACTCCAAGTGCCAAGGTGCCCATCTCAGCATTGGTTAGGGAGGGAAAAATTCCCTTTGATCTTCTGGGTGTGTGTAGAGACCTACTCGCTGCAGCTCAGAGTCTGTTTCTTAGTTCCAAACAATTGGTCAAGTGCTCTTACTTGAGAAAATATGTGCAAATTACCCCATAGGGTCCGAATTTTCTCTTGGAATTGGATTCTGATTTCAACACTATAAGTGTTTGTATTACTCGGAGGGTGACAAACTACCTCTCGTTATAAGCTTTAAGTATAGAAAATAGAAAAAAGTAGCCAAGCCCAAAAAGCCTTGAAGAGAATATCCACCGAAGTTTCCACGAGCGCGTTGTAACACCCCAGCTTTCTGGACTTGAGGCTCTGGACGTTACCGCGCGGCGGTTGGTCGCTATCGCCCGGTGGTAGACTTCTTGCATTGAGTGGAAGGCGTTGAGTGCGTTGAGTGGTAGGCGTCGAGTGCGTCGAGTGTTAGCGCGCAACGTTATCTAGTTACCGCTCGGCGGTAACCCAATGCGTTGTGACAGAAGCGTCGAGTGAGCTACCGCGCAGCGTAGTATTGCTACCGCCGGCGGTAGCGCTGCATTATTTTTGATCGACGGCTCGGGAAGTTATCGCAGCGCGGTAGGTAGTAGCTACCGCCCGACGGTAGCATGCATGAGCAGTTTCGTAATGACTGAGTTTAGGCCGTATGATCCTTCTTGGGATGTAATCCTATGACCCAGGACACTCCGTCCAAGTGGCTTTAAGTAGGGCTGAAGGGTTGTGTTCCCCTCATTCTTCTCTTTTGAGTGTGAGTTTGGGTTTGGGAGAGAGAGTTTGGAGGAAGGAAGAAGAAGGACTTTCCCCGCTATTAGCGAAGCTCCGAGGCTCCGTTCGTCGAACCGAGGCCAGATCCGTGGAGAGGACTTGAAGGCGCATATTTTCATCCGTGTAAAGCAAGATCTCCATGGCTAGGAAGAGGAGTCGTAAGGTAACGACATTTCTCCTCTCGGTCTTTAGGATGCGTGCATAACATCCGTTTTATCTTGTTTTTCTTTCAAGCATTTAGGCACGGGATCTCTCAAATGAGAGGGGTTCGGGTTGCCATGGTTCAAGAGTAGCCACTGGATCGATTGTGTCTGTCTCCGACATGATGTTGCATTAGAAATCCGCTCCGCTAGTGGATTAGGCATTGTGAGTGAAGCCGTAGTCGCGACCGTTAGTCCGACTCGGTGATGTTGTATAACGAGGCTTAAGGATTTTGCTAGAAATCCGTTTGCGGCAAGAAGCCGTTTGTGATGTTTCCCCCCCCCCTTTAGTTCGTGCGAGAACGATTGGTGGATTAAGGTTGGAAAGGCTATGTTCCTTGATTGATGTGCGAAGACGCGACTTTGTCTCTGTGGTCGGCTGAATAGCCCGTGACGTGTAAGTCATGTGTGGAGAATATCCCCGCGAGACAAGAATCCTTCTGAGAAACTGACGAGAATGCCAAGCTTTTGACAAGGCCGGACGATGAAGCACATGAGCGGGTGGGGTCAAGCAGGAGTTCTTAGCATCGATTTGTTTGTGTGACGGAATCCTGACGTAATAAGTCAGAGAGCTTGCAGGCAAACCCGAGTTTTGAGACCCACGAGTGAGTGAGGCCTAGGCAAGAGTTCCGTGTAGCGGCTTGAATGCCGTTAGGGGGAAAATGGAAGTACCCGTGTGATGTGATGTGATGATATGTTAGATTCATGCGCTATATGGTGCCTTGGGTAAAAATCCAGGTTTGCATACATGCTACATTGTATGCCCCTTTTTATTAACTGTTCAACCTAGAAATGTGTTTGATGTATGTGACATGCTAACCTGTTTCTATACTCTATATGTTTATATACATTTGCTTACGAAGTGCTGACCTGCATGGTGATGGAGTGCCCCGGGGTCCGCTAGGGACGGCCGGGAGGAGATGTGTTGGTTACACAATTGAGGTCAGCCTTTGCTGACCCGCGTTACAATAAATTTTTACAGGGCAAGGATTGCAAGCGGGAGCAAGCTCGCCGACACAAAAAGGCCTAAGTCTCATGAAGTGGACATCTTTTATTTACTTATGTTTTGTTGAATGCTTTGCTCCATGAACTGTAATCCGACTTGCATGCCGAGGTAGCCTGGAGTGCTAAAACACGTCGCTCTGCTTGTTGTTTTGTTTCAATTTTTGGACACATGATTGTTGTAAGGCCTTAAAGCCGTTTTGATAATCCTGTGATAGTGGATAACTTCTAGTGTTTGTGGGTTTCCGCTGTTTGTGTTCTGAGTTTTGAGATGCGTTACTCTTTTATATCACTTTATAATGCTAAAGCTGTGACGTCTATTTGTTGTGGGGCCCTGGCCAGACTCATATTATATGGTCATTACAGATGAAGTGTTACACGCGTTCTTCTGAGAGCTTTCTTGCGCCTGTTGTTGTGTGCGTAAGAGCGCTGAGCGCGAGCAAATTAGAAAAGGAGCAGAGCGAATTCCGAGCGAATGAACGATCTAAGTCTCACGTCATCGTCGAAAAACTTCAAAGCTCTCTCTAGTCTCTCGAGTTGTTTGTCTTTAAATGAAGACTTGATAGTCTATTTATAGCTTTCTTGAAGCCACTCGTTGGTAATTATGTTCGACTGAATTCAGAGTTGACGAATGACGTCGCTCCGTTTCGATCACCCGAATCACAAAATTTCTTGAAATGACAAACATGCCCCCGGACAGTGGCGATGGCCGGAGGCGGCGGCCTTTGTGTCCCTGATTTTGTCCCCCTATTCAGGGTGATTTCTCTCCCTTCGAACGGGCACGGCTCACTCAGCCAGGTTTACTCGCTTGAGCGTTTTAGACGAAGTCCTACTGAGTTGGCTCAAAAATCTTTGGGGGAAACCCCATCCGATCTATTTTCTCTTAATCATAAAAAATAGTGTTGAATCTCAAAACCATTTCTCTTACAACCTTTGCTAGTGTAGAAATCAAGGGCTGTGCGATATTTTAGAAATTAGCATAGAACATAGAATTTACTTAACATCTTGTTAAAATAAATATTATACATGCATTTCAAAATACTAAAGCACTTCGTCCAAAAATCACAAACAAACCCCCCCACAATACAATATGACATACAAGTAGAAAGCAATTATGTAAAAAAAGCAAAAAGCACAAGAAAAGGAAATTAACCCCGTAGCTTCATTCAGTGCCTAAAGATAACCATGGCTCCTTCGTCTTCGGCTCCGTTTGGGGGGACTTATTTTCACGGTCAAGCGGTTACGACCGCATGAACCGGACCTTAAATAAGTTCCGGTTCATGCGGTCGTAACCGCTTGAACGGTGAAAATAAGTCCCCCCCAAACGGAGCCTTCATCTTTGGAGCGATCGTCAGTGCTATTAATCTCCATAGTCAGTATCTTCCGAGTCGTAGTCTGTATCATCTTTAATTCTCGTTCTACTCTTCTTTTTTAGCCCATTATTTCCTCCACCGTGATGTCTATCATCATCACTAAGATCATCATCTCCATAGTTGGTATCCTCCGAGTCCGGGTCATTATCGTCTTTAACTCTTCTCGGGACATTATTTCCTCCACCACGACGTCTATTAGCAACCCTTTCATCACTAAGATAAGAATCTTCATAGTCACCTGTTGATGCAAGAAATGCGCCCTCAAGTTCCAGCAAAAGGGAAAAAGAGGTTGAGGAAACTGCAAGTAACTGTTTACTGGTGGATAAGAAAGGAGTAATCAGGACCGTTGATTGTTGTGGAACCGAAACAAGCTGGAGACCGCAAAGTCCGAGATTCGAGTCCGCAGCCTTTAATAAGTGGGCTCCTGGGCTCGAGTCAGCGTGCTTTGGGTGCACCGCTTCCCCCTATTTATAGGTTCGGGGGCCTGCCCAAACGGGCAGTGCTAAAATAACCGGCTGCCCGGGGTACAGGAGAACCGGGCAACGGTGACGAGAATCAAAAAAGAAAAGACAAGCCAGTCCGCGTAAGAGGGGCGGACTGGGCTCGCGAGCTGGAACTTCCGTCTGGCTGCAAGGCGCGATCCTGGCTGGAGGGCCGCGACCTGTGCGGGCTGGCGCTTGAGTCCACCTGAAGAGCTGGCGGACGATCTTGGGAAGCTGATCACCTGAGGCTGGACGATCTGGGCGGACTGGAGGATCGAGTCCGCCGCTGAAGGAGGCTGGTACTGGAATCCCGACTGGGCGACCTGGGCGGACTGGGAATTTAGTCCGTCGCTGGAGAGCCCTGGATCTGCATGCTGTCTTGACGACTTGAGCGGACTGGAGAACCGAGTTCGCCAACAGAGGAGGAAGACCTTTGTCCTTGCTGAACATGTTACGGATTCTGGGGTTAACATAATCCTCGCACATTTTTAAAGTTTCAGAAAACTTTCGAAAATGTTTTCTTAACCGCCGAGTCCGCAACCCTCATTAATGCTGTCAGCGCTATAAATATCGCTGTAAACTCTGTATTTGCTAAAAACTGTTTGCGCCACTGGTCGATTTTCACCACTTGCGGTCTGCCCTTTACAGTCCGGGATGGCAAGGCTAGGATCGTTCTTCAGCAATTTTTCTTCACGGATAGAGAAACCTAAGCCGCACACGAGGGTTAAGAAGGTTGTCCACAGGGGAGGAACACCTATCCGCCACGTAGGGGAAACTTCACAGAGACAAAAGAAGACTGAATCAGTCCGCAATTCCAAAGAGTCTGAACGCGAGAAGTCCGCAGATGTCTCTGTTTCTCAAAACGCGCCTTCAAAAAGCGCGGACAGAATATCGAATCCGCCCGCGATTTCTGACCAGAACCCCGCGAACTTAGCGGGTATAGAGGTACACCCTTCTGCCTCGGGAACATATATACTGAGGATTGACCTGGATAAGGAGGTCTCGTCACCGGAGGTTCAGCAGCCGAATATTGATCTTGAACAGGAGAAGCGGTCTGTTGAAGAACAAGCTGAGGAACAAGTGTCTTCTCAGGCTCTGGTCGTCGTCGATCCGGATGTAGTCCGCGAGAGTCTGCCAGACTCAAAGCATGTCGCCTCTGACTTGGAGAACAGAACACATGAGAAGAAGAGGAAGAGGGACAGGTCCACTGTCTCCGAGCGGGTTGAGAAGAAACTGCGGGCTGGAAAGGAGAAGAACATCTCTGTGCGGACTGGTGTTGCGAGCTTGCAGCACAGGCCGCGAGAAAAGGAGGTTCCAGACGCTGACTTTGCCACCCCAGACGCTCCGATCCCGGGAAGCGATTCCCTGTCAATGGTCAGTTTTTCCACTACTGAAATACTCAACACCATCGATAATGAGCAGCTCGCTGACATGAATTGATCTCTGCTGGAGGCGTTGCAGCCTGAAGTTGAGATATTGGGAGTGAAAACTGCTGATCCCCCCTCTGCGCCTGCGGCTGAAGGAAGAGAGAAAACGGTGAAAGGGCAGCTCACTATCATGAAGGCCAAGGTCGAGGCGGTCTCAGAGAAGCTCGATGCGGACAAGCGGGCTGAGGATTTGCTGACTGCTGCCGAGTTGATGCGGTCAGGCAAACTGCGACCGGCGCCTAGGCATTTTCCGCGTCTGTGGCTCTATAAGTCTCCCCCATGAAAGTCGAGGCCGATCAAGATAATCACGGAGACTGATGACATAGTTGTTTCAAGTAGAACGATGGCTGAGACGAGAGCAAGAGTCCATCGAGAATGGAAGAAACACCTAAGTGCTTTTGACCCGGAGCGCGTGAGGTGGCCTGCCTTTGATAGTCGCCAGATTGCTGCGATAATTACAAAAAGTGACTTTACTCTTTACCTTTTGAGTCCGCTGCGACCTGGGTTTGAACATGGACTTTGTTTTCTTTATTGCAGGACGGAAGTCGCCACCTGGCTCTGTTGAAGCTGTCGAGATTGTGACGTCTCCTGAAGTAAATGCTCCAGAGCGGCCTGACGCGATCTCTCTTGATGAGTCCGCAAAAGGCGAGCAGTCCAGCCTGAACAATTTGATACTGTTAGAAAGGAAGAAGTATGAAGAAAAACTTAAAGACGTTCAAGCATAGTTGAGAAGGCGGATAGTGCGAGAAATGGCTCTGGAGGATCAGGTCGCCAGCATCTCAACCGAGCTTGAGGAGTGCAAGAAGGAGAAGCGCCGATTTGGTGAGGATGCCCGCCACTATAGAGGAAGATACTTGGCTTTAGTGCGGGAAGGGAAGAATAAGCAAGGTGCCGAGGTCGCTGCGGAGAGGCCACGACTGCCAGATCAGCCTGCTTCAGCAGAGGCTCCAGCTCCAGCGGCAGGTGGGCAGCCCGCAGCGGACGAGGAGCAGAGGCCGGCGGCTGAGCCCGTGGTTCTGGTGAGCCGGATAGATCGGGAGGCCGCACATATGCACCACACTTTTAACTCTATGTACCATCTTATCTACCAACTGTATGGAGAAATGCTGCGAGGAAGGGACCAGACGGCACATCTTGGTAAGGATAGGTAGGAGCGACCTGCTCAACCTGACCGTAGAGGCCACTGAGTCCGCAAATGAGCGCGAACAATTGATTTGATGTGATGTTTGATGTATAATTGGTGTGTTTTGAACATTGCTCGTTTCTTTATCGAACTGTGATGTGAACTTTGTTTGATCTGTATAATACTGCACTGTGATTTGAACAATGCTGCGATCTGCGTGATGTGAATATTTCTGCAGGTTGATGTTGAACGCGAACTGACTATGTGTCCGCATATTTGACTTGCAAATTGCTATTGAAATTGTTTTAGGAACACTGAAGATACAGCGAGCTGGGCGGACTGACGTTGTATCCGTGATCTTTGATTAAGAGAAGCTGGGTTCGCACGGACTGAGCGATCAAGCTTTGCGGACTGTCTGAAAAGCTGTCAGATCAGATTTCTATAAATAGAGCTCAAGTCTTCCTTCTTTGTAGGAAATGTGATTGAAGCAGAAGTCCTTGAGGTTTCAAAAAATTGTGCCCGCTCGAACTGATGCAACGATTGCCTTTCATTTTGTTGACCACAAGAAGTGCAAGTTGACTGAAGCCGATCTCGAGGCTTTTGTTGAGAAGCATATGACGGACTCGCCAATTCTTGTCCGCCTGCCTGAAGACCAAGAAAGGATCAACTTCTCCACTGCAACCCAGATTGCAGTGCCGATTGATCATTTCGATTGCGGATTCAAATTTCCTCTTCTGTGGTAGATCGCCGAGATATTTGAACACTACGGCATGGTTCCGGGGCAGCTCACGCCGAATACCTTAGCCGCGATTTTCAGCTACCTGTCTTACCTGCGATCTGAAAAGATTGCTTTTTCTTTGAATATTTTTAGAAAGATTTTTTCAGTCTGCTCAATTACACCATCCGGAGGCCGCCCTTACAAGGGTGTTATATATTTCTACTACCGAGGAATGAAGGATATGGACTTACCGAATAAGATCCATAACTGGACCTCTAGGTACCTGATCTTTGAAGGCGACCTGGGGTTCGCGCATACTCATCCACCAGAGCGCGCAGACTCTGTCTTCAAGAGTGTGAAGCTTGACGCGGTGGAGACCTCCATTGTTGAGTTCTTGGCAGGAGCCAGACTTGACATCGAACACTACATCCCGCTCCTGCCCTGCTTAGACACCATGGCTCGCCAAGAAAGTAAGTTCTGCGACCTACTTTTGTATCCGCCGCGACCTATGACGTATCCGCCGCGACCTGCAATTGATTGTCCTTTCCTTTTCTTGCAGCGACTTTGGCGGTGCCAGCGAATCCACGTCAAACACCAGGCGGCCTGACTCCTACACAAGGAGAAAGGAAAAAAGAAATAGCAAGGAAAAAAAAGAGGAGGGGGATCCCGCCGCGGACTACTCTTCCTCCGAAAGCTTTGACATGCATGACTTCGGAAAAAGCCAGAAGGACCTGAGGGGAAACCCGATGATCCACTGACAGAGCAAGAACAAACATGTCCGCCTTTCCACTGCTCTTCCATCCTGGAAGAGTGCGCGGATATCTCGCCACGCCCATGTGGCGATCTCTACGCTGTATGGGAAGCGCAACTTGCGCAACCCGAAGGGCGTCCCGCCCGCCGATCTCCCTTTGCTCGCCACCCAAGCCAACACGAACATCGTTTTGAGAAGCCATTTAATGGGTTGTCTGACGCGCGACCTGCTCAAAGAGAACGAGCAACTTCTGCAAGAGAACAAGTTGCTGAAAGAAAGAAACAAGTGGTTAGAAAAGAGGATCAATCTCCATAAAGAAAACGAAGCGGTAAGTTTTGTATTCGCGGTGATCTCTATTCCTTGTCTGCGGCGAACTGACTCGTTTTTCTTTTCTGCAGACCGCGTATGATATCGCAAACCATAGCTTCCAAGACGCGATGTTTCCCCACGTGAAGGAGAGCGTCGAGGTCGCTATTGAGCGATTCATTGACGGCGCCCTTGCCAAGGATGGGGGTGGAGACGGTCCTTTTTTTGAAGCTCTTCCCCGAGCTAAAAGAGCAGGTCGCAGAGATGGAGCGAGCTGCAAAAGGAAAGGCAGTAGTTGAAGATGAGGAAGATGAAAAAGAAGAAAATGAAGAGGGCCTAGCCGAAGACGAGGTTCCCGAGGATGCTGGTTCAAGCCAGCAGAGGGAGAGCCAGTCCGAGGAGTCCGCTTCTTCATCAAGCTCTAACGAAGGCAGTCCGCAGAGCGAGTCTGCGGATAGCGAAAGTTCGGATGGCAGCGGCAGCGACTCAGGAGGCTACTCTCCTGAGGTCAATGTTGATGAATCTTCAAGCCCCAATGCTCCTGCGGAGAAGAAGCGGAAAATGACAGAATAAAAAGATGTATTTTGATTTTATTTTTTGAAAAGGGGGCGAACTCGATCGGAGTTCACCAATTATGAAATAGATGTAAACTTTTGACTTCAATGAATACAAAGGATATTTTGATCAGCTCGCATCTTCTGCCATTTTTATTGCCCATTTCTTGTTTTCTTTATTGCTTTGTTAAGCCTTGGCGAGATGTTTGATAAAACAACTCTGGTTGAGAGAAAAATCAGTCCGCGCTACTTAGATTCCAGGCTGCTTGCTTAGGGATTGCATAGGTTAGAATGTAGCAATCAAGGCCGCTGACATTGATGTTTCAGTTCGCGAATGGTAATAATATAATAACAGAAAAAAGATTAAGGCTCTATTTATTTGGGCGTTTCGCTGCTCCGTTTTGGGCAAATGCCGCCGGAAGGAGGGTAAACAAATGAACCTCCGGCGGCGTTTGCTCCGTTTCCACCCGCCCGCCTTGAGAAACGCCCCAAAAAGCTCCGTTTGGAGCAGCCACCTCCCCCCTCCGATTCGAACGCTCCGTTTCCACCCGCCGAATCGACCCGCCACCGCTGAACCAAATGAAGCCTAAGTTGCAGCTCGCCAAAACATATTGTTTGAATTAAATATGCCTGAATATGAACCATCCAGCTCGCCAGAAAGATTGGAATATTGTCAAGCGGGTGCCAACTGCAATCCGCGCTTCTATTTACTATGTTCGATAATAAGCTTTGCGAGCTGAGAGAAATTATTAGATTGCGAGCTGAAAAAGATTGTTATTGGTTCTGCTTCATTTTTGAAGAATATAACTGGCGATCTGATAAATCAATATTTGCAGATTGAAAAGGGGTAACAATATATGAATTGAGAATTGATCTACAGCCTCAGTGACCATGCGGGCAGGTGCCTGCAGGGTTGGCATTGCTTTCCTCGCAGTCATGAGCTGCATGATCAACATATTGAAATCCCGGCGGACTGGGCGGACTAAACGGATACAAAAAACATCGTCTGTAATTCAAGAAATGATCCACTGCTTGTGACCATGCGGGCAGGTGCCTGCAAGGCAGTCATTGCTTTACTCGCAAGGTCATGAGCTGTGAGACCAACCCATTGAAAACTAGGCGGACTGAGCGGATTGTGCGGATACCGAAACACTGTCCGTAATTCAAGAAATGATCCACAGCTTAAGTGACCACGCGGGCAGGTGCCTGCAGGGCAGGCATTGCTTTCCTCGCGAAGTTGAGGGCTGTGCGATCAACCCATTGAAAACTAGACGGACTGAGCGGATATCAAAATTTTGTCCGCACTTTGCGATAGAAAGTTCCTTTTTGGCTGCTGGCTGCATCCTTGCAGGATAAATTACCAACTAAAGTGACAAGTGGGCAGGTGCGCAATGCGCATTGCTTTCCACACGAGGTCACAGAAGCTATAAACTTCAAGCAACTTAGAGAAAAAGAATACACTGCTCTCTTGCCTGGGATACAGACCAGGTTAATCCGTTGGGCAGGTGCGCAAGGCACATTGCTTTTCTCAAAAGATCAACTAGGTTGTGGGTTCCCTGCAAGCATCACTTGAGAGTATCAAAGAGTGTTCGAGGGCATAGACTTAGATGATCTATGGGCAGGTGTCGGGTGGCATTGCTTTCCACAAAGAAACCATCAAGGTGCACGCTATCCCTTACAAAGCATGATAGAGCTTACAACCACCATGTACCTCCAAAAATGCAGAGGTGGAGTCAGGTACCAGCTGGGATCCAAAATCCAGTACCCCACCGTGCGAGAATCTGCAAGCTCCCACTACACGGTGCGAAATCTCCCCGCAACACGTGGTCATTGTGGTGTTACGCTAATGACAACGACTCTGGGGGGGGGGGGGTCCAAGCTGGACTTGGCGATATCTCATTGATAGCGACATCAGGATCTACTCCTGTCATTGTAAGAAAAAGGTGTTAGCAAGAAATTCTCATTGATGTAATCAGTGAGATGAATACAGATGATAAATGTGTGTTTAAGAATAGAATCGCTTTAGGTCATCGCCATTCCAAGTATGAGGTACATCTTTCCCGTCGTAGGTTTGCAGCTGGTACCCCCCATTTCTCAGAACTCTTTTAATGATGAACGGTCCGCTCTAGTTTGGATTCAACTTGCTTACTCAACCAGCTCTTGCGGCTGCATCTACCTTCTTCAGAACGAGATCTCCCACCATAAAATTCTTGATCCTGATATTCTTGTCAAAATGTCTGGCCACCCTTCATTTCACTTCCTCCTGCCTGATGACGGCCTCCTCCCGCTTTTCTTCAATTTGATCCAAGCTATGTTTCATGTTCTCACTGTTGATCTCAAGCCAGTCTTCCTAACTTTGTCTGGCTAGCAGGACCCTGGGGGTCGGAACCTCAAATTCTACCGGGATAAGAGCCTCTGAGCCATGAGCAAGCTTGAAAGGGGTTTCTCCGGTGGTTGATGAGGGGGTCGTTCTGAGGGTCCATAGAACTGAAGGGAGCTCATCAGCCCAGCTGCCTCTCAGATTTTGCACCTTCTTTTTCAACAAATTGTGTATCTGCTTATTCGCTGCTTCTACTTGTCCGTTGCTTCTGGGATGATGAACTGACGAGAATCGTAGTTCTTTGCCGACTTGTCTGCAAAAGCTTTTCATCTCTTCATTGTTGAACTGCGGCCCATTATCTGTAATTATTGCCATTGGAATCCCATGTCTGCAAATTATCTCCCCTCACACAGTTTTTAATCACCTGGGTTGTTGTCTTTCCTAGTGCCTTGGCTTCAATCCATTTGCTGAAATAATCAATCATAACCAGGATAAAACGTCGCTGCCCACTCGCCATAGGAAATGGACCAAGGAGATCCATTCCCCAAACCGCAAAAGGCCAGGGTGTTGTGATTGACATAAGTCGTTGAGATGATTGGAGTTGAAGCGGAGCAAATTTCTGGCACTGGACACACTTCTTTGCATAGGATTCTGAATCCTTTCTCATCGTGGGCCAGAAATAACCTTGTCGCAATATTCTTCTTTCCAAAGTTTTTGCTCTTGAATGACTGCCACATTACCCAGAGTGAATTTCTCGGAGCACCACTGGAATCTCTTCCTCAGAAACACATCTTGCCATTGGAGAGAGGAAAGCCTTTCTATAAAGAATTCCGGAGACGAGATAATAATTTGCCGCTTTCATTCTAAATCTTCTCTTATCCTTCAATGTTTAAGGTAATTCCCCTGTGGAGAGATATGATACGAACGGATCCATCCAGTAGGGTCGTTGTTCAACCTGCATCAACTCCCCTTCTTCCGTAGCCGGGTAAAAAAGCTCTGAACTTGTCTCTCCTGAGGGGAGACCAAACTTTGCTAGCTCGTCCGCCTCAGTATTGTGCACTCTTGAGACGTATTCAATAGTGAAACTTTTAAACCTCTCAATCTCTGCCTTCATCAACATTAAATATTTCTTCAAGATGGGCTTTTTCGTTTCAAAATTTCCCAGTATTTGTGACGCCATTACTAAAGAATCGGTTTTAACATGCGCATGGTCTATTCCCAACTCCTTCGCAAACCGCAGAGCTGCTAAGAGTGCTTCGTATTCTGCTTGGTTATTTGTGGTTGGAAAAGAGAACTTTACAACCTGCTTTAGCTTGACCCCGTTGGGGTTAATGAGGAGTACTCCTGCTCCTGAGGAGTTTTTGCCTGAAGCACCATCTATGTAGATTGTCCATGCTAACAGAGATTGATCGACTTGTCTAGTATTGGACTCGGTCGTGTCTATCAAAAAGTCTGCCAATACTTGCGCTTTGATGGCCGTTTTGGGTACATATGAGATGTCAAACTCACTAAGTTCAATTGCCCATTTATCCAGCCTCCCAGAGTGTTCTGATTTTTCAAGGATACTCTTCAATGGCTGATCAGTAACCACCTGGATTGAGTGTGCTTGGAAGTATGGTCGAAGCCTTCGAGCAGACATTACTAGTGCCAATGCAAGCTTCTCGAGAATCGGATATCTGGTTTCTGCATTCTTCAGTATATGGCTTACATAATACACTGGGTATTGCCTTCTTCCTTCCTCTCTAACAAGAACTGAGCTTATTGCTTTCGAGCCAACTCCTAGGTAGATGTACAATATTTCTCCAGTTCGAGGACTTTGAAACAAAGGAGTTGAGGTGAGTTGTTTTTTAAGTTGCTCAAAAGCTTTCGCACACTCTTCGGTTCATTCGAATTTTGATCCCCCACAAAGAGTTCTGAAAAACGAAGCGCTTTTATCTTCTACTCAGGAAATGAATCTTCCAAGGCCATCCAGTCTTCCTCCTAGCTGTTGAACTTCCTTCGGGGAGCGAGGCGATGGCATATCGAGGATTGCTTTAACTTTGTCTGGGTTAGGGGCAAGCCCTTCAGGTGTTAGGAGATGACCAAGAAATTTTTCTTAATTGCTCCAAAGATACATTTTAACGGGTTTAACTTCATGTTATACCTCCGCAGAGTAGCGAATGTCTCTGCGAGGTCTTGTAGGTGCAAAGCAAAGGTTTTACTTTTAATTAGAAGATCATCAACGTAAACTTCAAGATTTTTCCCTTTTTGTTCTTTAAAAACAAAGTCCATCATGCACTGATAAGTAGCGCTTGCATTTTTTAGCCCGAAGGGCATCACAAGATAGCAGTAACAGCCATCGTTTGTGGTAAATGACGTATGAGGAACATCAGGCTTATGCATCCTAATCTGGTGATAATCAGAGAACACATCTAGAAAACTCATAAAAGGATATCCAACCGCAGAATCTACTAAAGCGTCTATCCGAGGCAGAGGATAACAGTCTTTGGGACACGCTTTATTCAATTTAGTAAAGTCAACACACATCCTCCACTTCCCCCTGGCTTCTTCACCATTACAACGTTTGATACTCAAGCGGGGTATTGAATTTCGCGGATGAATTTAGCCTTGAGAAACTTTGCAACCTCTTCCTTGATCGGTTCGGCCAGCTTCGTCGCCACCTCCCTCTTCCTTTGTTGAACATGCTTGAAGTCAAGAGCAATATTGATTTGGTGACAAGCGACATCAGGATCTACTCCTGGCATGTCCTTCGCTGCCCAGGCGAAGACATCCATGTTCTTCAGTAAGCAAGCGATCAACTCTGCCTTTTCTTCCTCTGGAAGCTCCGAGTTGATAGAAAGTTTCTTTTCTTCTTCTTCGGCAATCGGAACTCCTTGGGTTGCCTGGGCAAGCTCCAGGTGAACTCCTTCCTGGATTTTCTCCTGATCTCCGATCTCTTCTTGGGGGGCCATTTCTTCTGAGACGGCGACTAGAGCCGCCTGAGGAGGAACCTGCTCGATCATGTTGACCGTTTTGACATAGCATTCTCGGGCTTCCCTTGGGTCGCTTCTGATCCAATACTGCTTTCCTCCTGCTGCAAATTTGATTGCCAAATGATAGGTGGAAATCACCGCCCGATATTCATTGAGAAGAGGTCTTCCGAAAATGGCACAGTAGCTGCTTGCCGCATCAACCACTACGAACATGATAAGCTTGGATACCCCTCCGAGCGTTTCTGAGAGTGTAACGCTCCCTTCAACATCCTTCATTTCGCCAGTGAATCCGTAAAGTGGCCCTTCGGTGGAGAGCAAAGTCTTTCCAGATCTCATGGCCTCATAGGCGTTCTTGAATATAAGGTTGACCGAGCTCCACTAGTATCAATCAAAATTCTCTGGACCGTGTAATTTTCAATAATTGCTCTGATCACGATAGCGTCGTTGAAGGGGTTGGCCGTCTTCGGGAGATCCGCTGGGCCAAAAGTAACGATTTCCCTTGGCGGGGCTGTAGTATTCATGGCCACCTCATGCCGTGAGATCTTAGCCAAGGAAGACTTCCTGCTTGACTCTGCACCCGCTCCTCCATGGATGCAAAAGAGGTCGCCGAGGACGCCTACGTTGTCTGCGTCGACGCTTTCTCCGATTTTGATGCTGCCAAGGTATCCTGCCTCCTCAATGTCCTCATTCTCCCAAAAAACTTCGGCCACCTCTTTGCCCTTAGAGGTGGATGGTTTTGCTGGAGCATCTTTTACACCAAGGCCCTTCATTTTTCCTACGGCAAGTAGCCGCTCCACAAGCTGTCGGAGAGCTTTGCAATCCTCTGTTAGGTGTCCTTTCTCCTTGTGGAATGCACAAAAAAGATCCTAGTTTCGAGTCTTTCCCTCTGCTTTCTGCAATTCTTTCTTGAATTCAGTCCTCTTCTGTAGGATCTGGAGAACCTCATCTACTGTTAGGCCCATGGCGACAAGCTCTTCCACAGGACCGTGGCTTTGTTGATCTTCTGAAGAGGAACTACCTCGGATTTGAAGGACTGGTAAGATCTGAGGAGCGACAGGAGCGGGGGTGGTGGCCAACGACAGTTTCTGTTCAAGAAACTGTTGATGGCCTTGGTAGGGTCGCTTGTGCCGGAAATTCCTTCCCCTATGTGCTGGGGGTTGATATTCTGGTAGAGGAGGTCTGGGTGCTTGATGAGCTGCAGAGGAATTTGTTGTGCCCCTTCTTTCTGCCTTTGCCATTAAGTTGGACACATATGGGGGGTTGACACTCTCCCCTTCAATGAAGGTATTGGCCAAGGCTATTAGGTCCTGGAATGTGGCAGGATCCTTTGTGGTTGCTTCAAATTTCAACAAGCCCTCCTTGAGTCTGTTGATTAAGGCAATCTTATAGAATTCAGGATCTACATTCTTGACCCCCAACTTCTCCTTCTGGAAGCGATCCACAAACTGTGCTACCAATTTATTGTCTTCTTGTTTGATCTTAAAGAGGGCAGCTTGCCCGCTCTTCCTTTTCCCTGAGGTGGCAAACCTTAACAGGAGTTCCTGGCGAAGCTCGACAAAACTGGAGATAGACCGGGGGTATAGTTCATGAAACCACTCTCGGGCCTGACCGTCAAAGGTGGTCACCAGGAGCTTGCACTTCAGGCCATCTGTCAAGCAACTCATAGCTACGACATCCTCAAAGGCCTGGAGGTAAGCGAATGGGTCTGTCTCTCTAGTGTAAAAGTGAATGCGAGGTTCTCTGAAATTATTGGGAGCCTTCTCCTGACGGATCCTTTCTACAAAAGGAGACTCTTCAGCTTGAGCTAGAGTAGAGATCGCAGGAGGCCGTGCGACTTGATTGTCCTCAACAAAGTCAAGTCTGCGGGCTGGACTTCCCCTGGCCACCTCACGGAAAAGTCCATAAGAGGAGCGAACTCATCTGCTTGAGGTCACAGTGGAGCTGCGGGCTGGACATGCGAGCTGGCTGGCAGTGGCGTTGCTGCTGGCGCCAAGCAAACTAGCGTTTGGCGGACTGGCTCGTCCGCGGAGGCCGCTCTGGGCTGGTCAAGTCGTTGAGTAAGCGCGGTCAGGGTCCGACTGATTGCGTCGAGGCGCTGGTCGGTCTCTCTCCGAGATTGTTCGGCCTCTCTTCGAGATCGGTCAAGCGCGTCCCACAGGTCGTCTGATGTGTTTGAGCGACCTGCGCGGACATGGCGATGAGATGATCAGCGATCTTACATTTCAGTCTGTGAACTTCAACAGTTACTTAAATCTGAAGGTCACGTGTTGATGTTGATGCAAGAAATGCGCCCTCAAGTTCCGGCAAAAGGGAAAAAGAGGTTGAGGAAACTGCAAGTAACTGTTTACTGGTGGATGAGAAAGGAGTAATCAGGACCGCTGATCGCTATGCAACCGAAGCAAGCTGGAGACCGCAAAGTCCGAGATTCGAGTCCGCAGCCTTTAATAAGTGGGCTCCTGGGCTCGAGTCAGCGTGCTTTGGGTGCACCGCTTCCCCCTATTTATAGGTTCGGGAGCCTGCCCAAGCAGGCAGTGCTAAAATAAGCGGCTGCCCGGGGTACAGGAGAACCGAGCAGCAGTGACGGGAATCAAAAAAGGAAAGACAAGCCAGTCCGCGCAAGAGGGGCAGACTGGGCTCGCGAGCTGGAGCTTCCGTCTGGCTGCAAGGCGCGATCCTGGCTGGTGGGCCGCGACCTGTGCGGGCTGACACATGAGTCCGCCTGAAGAGCTGGCGGACGATCTGGGAAGCTGATCACCTGAGGCTGGACGATCCGGGCGGACTGGAGGATAGAGTCCGCCGCTGAAGGAGGCTGGTACTGGAATCCCGAAAGGGCGACCTGCGCGGACTGGGAATTTAGTCTGCCGCTGGAGAGCCCTGGATCTGCATGCTGTCTTGATGACCTGAGCGGGCTGGAGGACCGAGTCCGCCAACAGAGGAGGAAGACCTTTGTCCTTGCTGAACATGTTGCGGATTTTGGGGTTAACATCACCATCCTCTGAATCGAAACCGGAGTTCCTATAGTCGTCAACTTGAATCCGCCCTCCATTAGGGACGGACAAATTGTACGAATTTCCTCGGCCTCCTCTGCCTCCTCTGCCTCCTCCTCCTTGCCCGCTCCCCCGTGCTCTAACTGTAATGACTATCTCAGCCTCTCCATAGCCGCCGCCGCCGCCGCCACCGCCTCCACCACGATGGCCTCCCTGCAGTCAAAATAAGGTTATCATATAAGCCAAGGCTTGCAATTCTAGAAGAAACTAATTAAAGAATAAGAGCAAGCAAGATGGAGAATGGAAGACTTCGCTTCACCATTTTTTTTTCAATTGGCTTGTGAGATCAGAAGCAGGAGAGGGCGTCAATTTAACAAACCCTTGCGTCCCCTTTTCGTAATAAAAAGGAATTGCAAGGGCTTTTAATTCAAGGATAGACCCGTCCTTGAGTTCATACGTTTTTAAAAAAAATATATTATTATTATTATATAATATTATTTATTAAATTGATCTGGTTGCGTTACAAAGTCATTGGACATTGTTAGATTATTAATTTTTAATTAGGAGATTATTAAATTTTGGGACATTGTTAGATGGTTGCGTTACCTGTCCGCTCTTCTAGTCGCTTGAACTCAGAGGTCGCCTAGTCGCAAAAGCCGCGCGAACAGACTGAACTAATCGAACTGACATTCAATAAACCAGTCGGGAGAACTGGTTTATTGAACTGGAGAACTGCTAAGGAAGAAGACTGCTCTAATAGCACAACCTGTGACCTTTTGCTTAACCGCCAACTGCTGTTTGCTAATCCACATTGAGCCTCGACTGACTTAACTGCCAGTACTTGGCGCTTAGTCACTCAATATTAGCCTCACAGCCTTCAAACACAGCAACACAAGTCACTTCTCTGTGTCGTACGATTAAAGAAAGCTTAATTGTAAACTAGCCGCAAATTATAGTTCTCATAGGTTTGGTTAAGAATGACAGAGCCAGAACCCATATTTATAGGCAGAGCAGTTGAATGCAGTCACCATCATAAGTGATAAGGAAACTGCTAGCAAAAATGGCGGTTAGATAACTCTAACCACACAATAATGTAGTCTGCCAGAAATCAGACAGTACAGACAGATATCAGTACATAAAACATCAGCAGTGCGTTCTGCCAGAGTCAGACCGCGCAGTCCGCAGTTAGTCAAAACAAGCCGCGTGGATAGCGACTTGGCTACCTCCCGACCTCCCGACCTCACTTCAAATTTTCAGCAGTCCCCCTTGAAGTAAGAGTCAGAAAGTACCCCCAAGTAAACCCTGCAACTGTTCAAACGACCCCTTCGACATTGGCTTCATGAAGATGTTCGCGACATTGTCCTTGCTCTGCACAAACTCCACCATCATATATCTTCTAGCACCTTTTCCCGAACATAGTGATGCTCGATCTCGATGTGTTTTGTCCGCGCGTGACACACTGGATTTGTAATTAACTTCTGAGCACTCTCATTGTCATCACAAAGTAGAGTAGAACCTCACATCTCCTCGTGCATATCCTCCACCTACCTGCGCAACTAGATGACCTCCTGGGTCGCCAAGGACGACACCTTGTATTCTGCTTCAGTGGTGGAGACAGACACAAAATCTCGTTTCTTACTGCACTACGAGATAGTCATTGAACCAGTCACGAAGACATACCCAGATGTCGACTTTCGATCATCTGTATCTTCAACATAGTCAGCATCCGTAAACTAGTGCAAGTTGAAGCTCGTGTCCTTCTCATAAAAGTGTCTCATGTCCGAGGTGGACTTCACGTACTTCAATATACTCTTTGCTGTCACTAGATGAGGCTTCCTGTGCTCCTGCACATACCGACTTGCCCGACCAACAACATATCAAATATCTGGCCTAGTAATCGTTAAACATATCAAACTCCCGACCAAATCCCGGAAGACTAAGGGATCAAGAAGAACCCTTCTTTCATTTCGTCGAAGCCTTAACCCGACTTCAAGTGAAGTAGAGTTGCTCTTCCCCTTCCTCATGCCGAACCGCTTTACGAACCGCTATGCATATCTTTTTCGGGAGACAAGCACACCGCTCTTTTTCCTCTCCACTTCTAGTCCAAGAAAATGGTGAAGCTCACCAAGAACCTTCATTTCAAATCGAATAGATAATATAGCTCTCAGTTTTGCTACTTCATCAGATTTCCTCGCCATGATAATGTCGTCGACGTATAACAACATTAAGACTCGAATCTCTCATCTCTTCTTGAGAAATAGACTTGAGTCTGAATCAGAAGCAAAGTATCCACATAACTGTAGATATTCTACTATCTTCCCATACCATGCTCGAGGCTCCCGCTTTAAACTATAGAGGACCTTCTTCAGTTTGCAGACATGTCTTGGAAGAGTCTTGGACACATACCCTGGTGATTGCATCATGAAGATGTCCTTGTCAATCTCCCCGTAAAGAAAACCATACTTCACGTTGAGTTGCCAAATCTTCCATGTCTTACATGTTGCCAAGGAAATCACCGTCCTAACCGACGTCATCTTGGCCACATGACAAAATGTCTCTTCATATTCCTCTTCGTACTGTTGTGAGAACTCTCGAGCAACAAGGCGAGCCATGTATTGCTGTGAGAACCCTCGAGCAACAAGGCGAGCCTTGTACCGCTCGATACTATTGTCTGCTTTCTTCTTTAACTTATAGAATCATTTGCAAGTAACATGAGTTATGTATTCTACCTTGGGCACAAAATCTCAAGTTTCGTTCTTCTTATGGGCGGCCATCTCCTCATCCATGGCATCTTCCCACTCATTTACTCTAATGACATTTTCAAAACACGATGACTCCCGCTCGACCAGTAGTCCGACAAAGAAACATGAGACCAAACTCATCATGTGACCCTCTTTGTATCGAGTCGGTGGTATGATGATCTTCTTTGACCTTTGTAAAGCCAGACCATGCTCCACCAAATCAGCTACCTCTTCTGCATCAGCTCTTCTGCTAGGCATACTAGGAGCATCGCTTCCTCTGCTTCCGGAACCAGAAGCACCTGCCACTAAGCTTGATATAGCTGGAGCTCTTGGAAACACAAATAGCTCCACCAGAAAATCTTCAGCAGCTTCTTATCTTCTTCCTTCTTCCCTGCTCCCTTGTAATTCTACTGAAGAACTACCGACGTCAGCTCGTCGAATACCACATCTCTCGAGACAACAAACTTCCTTGTCTCAGGATCCATGTACTTCCAATCATTCTTTCGCTCATCATAGCCAATAAAAATAAGTTTCCTTGCCTTAGCATCTAGCTTTATCCTGAGAATATCTAGAACCTGCACATAACATGCAGAACCAAATACCCAAAAGTGAGCCACACTGGGCTTCTTCTTGAACATCAGTTCATGCGGAGACTTTATGTTTACAGGACTCAAGGGCATTCTATTGATGACATATGGCGCACATGCCATTCCTTCTGCCCAAAAGACCTGGGGAACACCTTTGGTATGAAGCCAACTCTTGTGGGTCTCCGCCAGATGGCGGATCTTCCTCTCTGTAACTCCATTCTGTTGAGGAGTGTGTACACAATCGAGCTCTCTCTTGATCGCATGCTTTTTGTAGAAGTTGAAGAAATCAGAGTAAGTAAACCCCCCTATTATCTGTTCTCAACTTCTTTACCCGCAGATTAAGCCTACCTTCAACAAGCTCCTTGAACTCCAAGAATTTCTCGAACACTTCTGACTTCTCTTTAATAAAGTACACCTAAGTATACATGGTGAAGTCATCAACAAAGACAAGCATATACTTGTTACCAGAACAAGGAGTGAGGCACGGTCCCATCAAGTCGTTGTGAATGCACTCCATAGGAGCCTTGCACCTGGACAGTGAGTTGTCAAATGGAAGGCGATGTGCCTTTCCATATTGACATCCTTCGTACACATGATCGTATCCTAGGGAGGAAAGATTAGACAAACCTTTCACCAGGCTCTTTGCAGCCATTGTCTTTAGCTTATTCATCCCTACATGCCCCTAACTCACGTGTTAATTAACAGCGTTGCCATTTGTCATCATCTTCTCAACATAAGAACTTATCGACCAAACACATAAGTGCTTTACCCGTTTCCCAACGTGGGTAATGTTATGCTTTACCAATGAAAAGTTCCGAAGGAATTTCACCTCTGTTGGACCAAACAACACATGATAGCCGACATCTACCGTGTTGGTTACAGAGAATAGATTTTTCTTCATCCCTGACATGTGATATATACTGCTCAAGGTGAGTGGACTCTTATCACTGACCAAAGAGACCGTTCCCTCCTTCTCAACTACATGAACAATGTCGTCGGCTATAATAATAGCATCATTACCTATGTACACCTGCAGAGTGGAGAACTTCAACTCGTCACTAGTGAGGTGATGACCACACCCGGAGTCGATGGTCCAATCCTCCTGGAAATTGTTGGAGGCCATGAAACCAACATACATTGTCGTCATGTCTGCCATAAAGCAGTTCCGTCACTCACCTTCCTTCTTGGATTCACCTCCGTTCTCTGCAGTATGTCCTAGCTGAAGGTTCACCCTGCAGTCCTTTTTCATGTGGTACAGCTTATTGCATCTGAAGCATCTTAGACCCTTCTTACCTCTATCATGTTTGGGAGCTTTGCCTCCCTCCTGATGTGAAGAGGTAGAAGCCTCTCCATCATGGGTTTTCTTCTTATCCCGCCTCTTCTTCTTCCTATAGTACATAACTTCATTATCTTCTCCCGAGATAGAGACTCCAAACATTTGTCTCGCTAAGCTCTCCTGAGAGGCTAGTAAGTTCTCTAACTCTAGTAGTGACAGTTAAGTAGCTCTCCACTGCACTGAAGTGATGAATGCAAGATACTCCTTCTGTAAGCCACGGATGATGTGCCTCTTTAACTTAGCCTCAAAGATAAGCTCATCTAGGTCGAGTACTGAGATCTCAACACATAAGTTCTTCATCTTTAGAAAGATGGAAGAGATAAGTATGTCTCCCTGAATTGCTCTAGCCAACTCATTTTTAAGAAACTGTAGCCTAGCTATATTCTTCTTATTGAACAAGTCATTTAAGGCTATTCAAATCTCTGCAGCTGACCTACATCTCATGATGTGATCGAACAGCTTTGGTGAAATAACCCTCTTGAGAGTGAACTATGTCTTAGCATTGGTTCTCCTCTAAGTTCTGACTTCCTGAGCATTAGCTCCAGCAGCAACCACCTCCTGTTTGTCATCTCCACCGACAACCTCTCAGAGTTCATCGCCAAGTAGATAGCTCTTCATACAAGATTTTCATTTCTTGTAATTGGTATGAGTTAGCAGCTCAATTCCAAATTCACTTGCATATTCGCCTTCCATTACTAGATTCCTGGTTCACTTGACTTCTAAGGGTACTTAGCAAAGTCCTGCTAGCTAATGACTGCTAAACCTCTTTCCTTCTGATATCATGTAAAATTTTATGAACGTGAGTGTTTAAAATTGTGAAATGAAAGTGGAGGTTGATCAAGCAGACCGCACGACCTGGGCGGACTGTCTGGCGGACTTGTATTGCGGCCTTGGCGGTCTGAGGTTGCGGTCTTGGTGTTGGTTCCCTGATGTAACCGGGCGGATAGGAGATTTATCCGCGGGAGGAGGCGGACTCTTTCTCTGAGTCCGCGGAGTTTGCTCTTGACCTCTGGAGGAGCAGCTTGCTGGCGGTTTGGTTTGAGAGTTGGCGGATTGGAGTCTTTTCCGCTGAGCTCGCGCCAGGATGTTTGAACTTGCTCTGTGGCAAGTTCAGGGTTTTTCGCGGAGTCCGCAAAGTTCGCTGTGACCGGACGATCTGCCTGTTGGTCGTGGACTTGTGCTGCGGGATGATGTGATGTTCACAGAGTCCGCAAGTCCGCTGTGATCGGGCGGTCTGCCTGTTGGTCGTGGACTTGTGTTTGCAGACTGTTGTTGTGTCCACTACACAGTGCGGGATGGATCTTTGTCTTGGTGTTTGGTGTTTTTGGTTGGTCCGGCCTTGTCCTTGCGGACTGGGCAGACTGCCTTGTGCGGTCTGACATCTGGTTAGCAGGTCTGCTATGGCGGCGGTCTTGCGCTTGATGGTTGGCGGTTTGTTCGCGAGTCCGGTGTTGTTGATTCGGTCAATGCGGAGTCGGCGGACTGGCTGTGCTAGCTGCGATCAAGGGGCGGTTAGCCTATCTCATAGGGCGGTGACCACACTCCTCACCCCGCCTATAAATAGGACCCCCCGACACTTCTTTTAGCAGGGAATGAACAGTAAGTTGAGTACTGATTAATTGCTGCAGACTTAGTTTTGCAGGTCGCGCATGTTGAGAAGGACTTAATTGGTTTGCTGTTTGCAGGTTGTGCAGCTAGCACTGAGAAGCAGAGGTTTTGTTCTTAATGTGGTCAGGGATCAGTGGAGTTTGCGGTTTACAATCGGCGGTTTGCAGCAGGTCGCATCTTGTGACCGACCAGTCTTCTTCTCAGCAGTTCAATAACCTGTTCGCCGGTCTCGACGGACTGGGCAGTTTGTTCGTCAGTTCGGCAGCGGCTTGTCGAGCGGTTGTTCGGCAGAATAACGAGTAGTCCGCACGGTTTGGCGGACTCCGTAGTGCAGTGGTGCAGCTTTAGCTTTGGCAGACTCGGCGGTCTCGGCGGTCTGAGAGGGGCAGTTCGTCCGGCTTGTTCTTCTTGTTTGTATGCTTCTCTTTTGCACTTGGCGAAATCATGTCTCGCCATGTATACCAAGCTTTGTAAAGAAGATAGTCGATAATACAAGATCTGTGTTTGCTCTCCTTTGTCTCTGATTATCTAGCTCTGTTATGGTTGGAGTATTCTTGCGCCTAGTTCTCGCTTTCCGCTTGATCAAGTGATCAGCTTGATAACTCTGGAAGTGTTTGCTTGATACCAGAACTTTCAGTTGATCAGCTTGAGAAATTTCAACAGGGAGGTCACAGGATCACTCTCAACTAACCAAGAACAAGTAAACCACAAGTAAAGAAGATACAAGAACAACACTTGTATTATTTATTGTTTTATAGTGCGGGACATACATTGCGAGACATGATTTCATAATGCACCTAATCGAGAACAGAAAATAGACAAGTACAAAAAACTGGCAGATTGAAAAACTGGAGACTGCCTAGCCGTTACACCACACGACTAACCACGAGGTCACGCGAACAGCTTTGTTGGACTGCTGAAGAGCTACCACCTGTCCGCACTTTTGGTCGCCTGACCTCAGAGGTCTCCTAACCGCAGAAGCCATGCGAACGGACTAATCTAACTGAACCGACAGTCAATCCGCAAAGATCAGAAGAACTGGTTTATTGAACTAGAGAACTGCCAAGGAAGAATATTGCTCTAGTCGCACAACCCGTGACCTTCTACTTAACCGCCAACTATTGTCTACTAATCCACACTGAGCATCTACTGACTTAACCGCCAGTACTAGTCTCTTAGTCGCTTAATGCTAGCCGCACAGCCTGCAAAAACAACAACACAAGTCACTTTTCTTTGTCGTACGGTTAAAGAAGCTTTGTAAAATTTTCGGAACTGCGGAAAACTGGAAACCAGGACGCAGGAACACTCAATCAAAATCAAGCCAAGTAAATCAGATGCAACTAGAAGAGCAAGTATATCATGTACTATCAAAAAATTTTACAGTGCGAGACATACATGACGAGACATGATTCGTTAATGTACCCGATGGAAACAAAAAACAATAAGGCAAAGAACTAGTCGCGCGGTTAGAAATTATAACCGCCGACTCTGCCGAGCTGCACTACGGAGTCCGCTGAAGCCGCTAAGTCGCCAGCTCGCAACCTAACCGCGCGGACACCCCGTTATTCCAATGCTGAAGAACTCTATCCGCAATCTGCTAGCCGCTTAACTGCGAGGTCGCCTAGCCATCATATTATCCGCAAACAACTGCTGCCGAACTAAATATACCGCCAAAAGCGGACATCTTTATTGAATTGGGAAAAGGTTGCAGAAGAGAAGACTGTCTGGTCGCAAGCCGCGAGCTGCTGCTAGCCGCTGATTGTAACCGCAGAGTCCGCACTGATCCCTGACCAAAGTCAAAACCAAGTCCCTAGCTTCTCAGCGCTATCCGCCCAGCAAAAAACCGGTCAACTTCTCAACCCGTGCAGATAGAAAAACATGTCAGCAGCAACCACCCGAGCTCACTTACTGTTCATTCGGTTGTTCTGTTGATGTGACAAGAGGTCCTATTTATAGGCGCGGAGAGGAGTGTAGTCACCGCCCTAGCTGATTGGAACACCACCCTTACTCGCAGATAACACAAAGAGTATCCGCACAGGTGCGGACACAAAACCAGTCAACGTAGTCCCTGCGACATGGCCAGATAGCCAGTTCGCCAAGGTCGCACCATTAAGGTCGGATATAAAACCTATTCGCCTTGTCGCCACAAGGCCAGGCCAAGACCTATCCGCCATACCTGCGGACACTGCGAATACCGCACCAATCCGCATATTCTGCGGACACAGCTCCAGTCCGCACACTCCAAGCCCACAACTAAGCATAAAGCTGACGAGCTGTCGAGCTCGGCGAATAGAAGTGCATCCCGCGCTAACCGAGCGATCTTCCGGACTGAGCAAACCTGGACCTGGTACAGATCCAGACCAAGTTCACACCTCCAGCCATCTCTGGTGCGAACATAACACCAGCGGATACAAGAGCTTGTCCGCACAAACCGGCAGACATAAGCACCAGTTCGCACTCACCGGCAAACTCTGTGGTTTCCACCAAACCGCGCCACCAGAGCAAGACCAAGACACACACATTGCCGAGCTCCAATCCAGTCCGCAACCCGGACTCAGCGAACTCCAGACGAGTCCGCAGCACGCCGGACTTGGCGAACTCCGCGGATAGCCAACCTATCCGCCCGATTACCTCCAGGGAACAAGTCGCCTGCATAACACTAGCCGACCTGGCTAGCTGCCACTCCTGTCCGCACAGACTGTACAGACAGTCCGCCCAGGCCGCCACTTTCACATCAAAACTTTCAACACTCCCCTTGAAGTGAGAAGTGGAAACCAGCCCCAGCAGTCCCCGTAACCGTACAATTGGCCCCTTCGACAACAGCTTCGAGAAGATGTCCGTGACATTGTCCTCGCTCCGCATATATCCGACTATAAGGGATCCCTCCAGCACCTTCTCCCGAAAGGAGTGATGCTTTCATCCTCCTTCTTCAGCTTGGACATCCACTTGCACGTCACAGAAGTAACGTCATCGCCCTTGGGCACAAGGTCTCAAGTCTCATTTTTTCTGAGGGTAGCCATCTCCTCATCCATGGCGCTATCCCACTCCTTGACTCCAGTGGCGTATTCAAAGCTAGAAGGCTCTCGCTCGTCCAGAGGGCCTGCGAAGAAACAAGAGACGAAGCTCACCGCATTTCCTTCGCTATAACGAGCTGGTGGTTTGATGATCCTCTACGACCTCTGAAGAGCTCGTGGAGAAGCTGGTGACTACTGAGCACGCTAGCCAGCTCACTCTAAATTAGCCGCCGACGAGCCGACGATCTCTAGGTGGGCTCGCTAGCGAGAGCAAGAGGAGCTCGCCAGCCATCTGAAGAATAGCCTTGTCGAGCTTCTGCTGAGCTCCACGTATCTTCAACGAGGACTTTCCTTTTGGCACAGCTAAATACCGGAGAAGTGATAGCGCACTTAGTCTCGATAGTAATATTGCTCACTCAGCTCACTTATATTCATTATAGGCTTATAGCACGGGACAAGCAAGCCAGTATATCTAACCCAGACCGCGGTAGAATCAACAATCATCACTGAGGGAAGAAATTCATGAAACCATTTCAGCACATTCGAATAAGAGAGAATTTTCTGTGCGTTTAGAGAATTGTGCGGGACCTTTTTTTAGTTAAAAAATACAGTTGGATTTTCATTGATTGTAAAATCCAGTTGAATTTTCATTGATTGTAAAATCCAGTTGAATTTTAGTTCGAAAATGGACTGGATTTTTTGTTCAAAAAAATATTTTTTTTACAGTTGGATTTTCACCCCAAAACATAGTCATATGAGTACTTAAAATGAGCGTAAAAATGCATAGTTCAATATTTCGTGATTGATTTTGTGAAAAAATAGAAGACATAAGAGAAATTTGTATTTTTCCCACGGTCCTCCTCATGGGTTTTACGCACAGAAAATTTAGGCTTCGAATAATGCCCTAAAATAATCCAGGGCGCTTCCTCTTAACCAAAGTGAAGATCTTCCAAGGAAGAAAACTTTACAAGAAAATAACCTGACCCAAGGCATGTCAACTCCTCTGCTCTCGCCATCCATATTTTTCGAATTTGATCTTTGAAGGTTCTTAATCCAATAGATCTACCAAGCAATTTCACTACTAAACAGTTGATCCACTTAGACTCTGTTTGGCACGGTGGTGGCGGGCGTAAGCACATGGGTTAAACCGTCATTCGTTAAGGATCACGTAACAAACATCATCCGTTTGAATATAAAAGTGGATGAAATTCTTTAGGTGGGCGTTAACGAATGACAATTTAACCCCATGTTCATGACCACCACCACCGCGCTAAACGGAGCCTTCGATTGAAGACTTTCGCAGAACTTTTCGAACGTCTCAGGGAAGACCAAGAATCTTTCGTAAAAACCTTGATCAAGCCCTCAGTGTAACAAGGAGCAAGTCATCTTCCTGAATTGATCTTCTGTCTCGCCAATCTCCCGCGCCATCGAATACAGCGGGGATGACACAGGTGTAAATCCTAGAGAGATATTTTGTTTTAATTCTATCTAGCTCATCCTCAAACTCATGTGTTGAAAATGTTGAAGTTTGGAGTGGGCTGTCAGAAGGGTGCAGACCGCACAGATCGCCGAGATCGCGCGGCTTGCGCGGACAGGCTGTAACGAATGACCTGGTTTTTGGCCATCTTTGCTCTTACGGTCTGACTTAACAGAGTCCCTGGGATGTTAACCACGTGATTAGTTTTAGCTAACTGAGGATTGCGCGGTCTGGATTGGGCGACCACGGAGACCGGCAGACTGCTGCTAGAGCGGTTAGGTTTCAGGTTGCGTGATTGTATGCTTGGATACTTAAGTCCATGTAGACTGTGGCTGCTGTCCGCATAACTGTGCAGACTGGTGGTGTTAACCGCACGCGGTCTGGTGTTGGCAGTCCGCATGTTGAACGGACTGGTGTTGCTAGCTGTCACGTTCATGGCGGTTAGTCTATCCTCCTAGACGGTGGCGTTATCCTCTTGCCCGCCTATAAATAGGAGTGTTGGCTTCGTCATTAATAATGAGAACTGTAAGAACTGTAGCTTGAGTTAATCTCGGCGATTAAGTTTTTGTAATCGCGCGACAAGGAAAAGTGTCATGATCTATTACTGTGTTTGCAGATTATGCGACTAGCATTGAGCAACCAAACAACTGGTTCTGACGGTGAAATCAGAGGAGGCAGTGTGGTTAAGCGGATAGCAGTCGACGATTAGCAACAAGTCGTGGGTTGAGCGGCTAGACGATCTTCTTCAGTGACAATTTTCTCAGCTTCAATAAGTCAGTTCGCCGCTGGCGGTCTGACGAGCAGTTCTTGGTTCAACAGTTCGCGGCGAGTTCTGTGGTTAGCTGATCCTTGCGGTCAGGTGGACAGATGTGTGGACTGGTAGTTCAATAACAGATAAACAAAGGCAGTTCGTCTAGTTTTCTTCGGGCGGATAGGCGGCTTGGCAGATAAGCGGTCTGAGTTGCAGCTTGCGGTCTCTGCTTGTAGTGCGAGGTTTGGCGGATTAGTGGTCTGAGTTGCAGCTCGCGGTCTCTACTTGCACTCGCGACTAGGAGGTCTCTGATTGCAGTTCACCGGTTTGTTGTTCTTATCTATTTTTTATTGATCTCCATCAGGTGCATTGTGAAATCATGTCTCGCAATGCATGTTTCTCTTTGTAAAGAAGATAATTAATACAATTTTAGTTCTTGTTCTTCTATTTGTTACTGGTTTATTTGACTTGGTTGGTTGAGTGATCCTGCGACCTTTCTGTTTTATAAAAATTTTACATGGTATCAGAGAGACTGAGATTTTAGCAGTGATCAGTCACAAAGGTTTGTTAAGTACCTTTGGAAGTTCAAGTGAACCAGGAATCTAGCAAGAGAAGGTGATTACATAAGAGACCTTGGAATTGAGCACCCGACACAGACAAACTACAAGAAGTGTAAGTTTTGCATGAAGAGTTATCTTCTAGGAGAGGATCTCTAGGAGGTCGTCGGTGGAGACGAGAGACAAGAGGTGATTATTGCTTGAGGAAATGATCAGGCGGTAAGGGCTTGGAGGAGAACAGATGCAAAGACAAAGTTCACACTCAAGCGTACGATCTCACCGGAGTTGTTCAACCACATCATTGTATGGTCGGTTGCTGATATTTCGACAACCTTGGATGGCTTGTTCAATAAGAAGAACGTAGCTCGGCTAAGTTTCTTGAGAATGAGTTGACGAGAGTAAATCAGGGGGACCTGTCGATAACATCTTTCTTCTTAAAGATGAAGAACCGATGGTTTGATATTTCAGCATTGGACACGAATGAACCCATCTCAGAGGCGAAGTTGAAAAGGCACATCATCTGCGACTTACAAAATGAGTACATGACTTTTGTTACTTCTGTGCTAGGGTTGGCCAATCAGTCATCATTTCTAGAGCTGGAGAATCTGCTGGCTTCGCATGAGAGCTTTGCAGGGCAAATGATTTGATGTTCTATCTCAGGAGGAGATAGTGAGGTTCTCTATTCAAGAAAGAGGAAAAGATGAGACGGGAAGAAAAAGCCATCTTTAGAAGATGGTCCTTTCAATTTCATCACAACAGGAGAGGAGTAAGGCTCTAAAGCAGGATGGAGGGAAGAAGAGAGGACACCCCCAACTGTTACAGATGCAACAAGTCTGGTCACTTCAGAAAATACTACAGAGTCAATCTTCAGTCAAGTCACGCTGTTGATAAAGGAGCTAAATCCAGGAAGGAAAAAGGCAAATGGGGGAACTGCTTCATGCCAGATGTGACGACAACGTCTGTTCGTGCCTTGACCTCCATCAATTACCTGGAGAACTGGATTATGGACTCGGGGTGTGATCATCAACTCATCAGAGACGAGTCAAATTTTTCTTCTCTGCAGGCATATACATGTAATGATGATATTATTATTGTAACGCCTCAAGTTTCCCGTAGCCAAGAGATTGGTTCTATGAGCTACCACCCGGTGGTAGAATTATCGCCGACGGTAGTGGTACAGAATTAGTGTAGGAGTTCTCTGTGAGTTACCGTCTGGCGCTAGACTGATATCGCGCGGCGGTAGTACTCGACGCAGGCAACAAACTGTTGCGTCGAATGGTATCACATGACGATAGTGAGTTACCGCGCCGCGGTAGCATAGTCGATTTATCGGCAGAGCTTTTGGTGAGTTACCGTCCAGCGGTAGAGTTAGCGCTGGCGGTAACGTGGATAATTTACTTTGGTGAAGCCCTCGGCGAGTTACTGCCCAACGGTAGAATAGCAGCTACCACGTGGCGGTAGCAGTGCAGTTATGATGTGACCACGTGTCAGTGCGGGATTGGAGATTTCGAGCGGTGGCTTGCCAGAGAAGCTATCGAGTGGGGCTACCGCGCGACGGTATCTGCTTACCGCGCGGCAATAACGCTCTATACAAGAAGCGTTTTAAATCGTGGCCGTTCGCTGAGATCCGACGGTAGGCTGTGATTGCTGCTGTGTTAAATCCGTGGGATAAGGAATTCCTTTCATTCTAAACTAAGTGTTTCATCTGTGCCCGGTCTGCGTGCCGATGTTTGTAAGACATTGTTAATTGAGAATACAGCTGTAAGGCCTTAAGACCGTAACGATTTGTGTATTTGTTTTTATCAGTTCTATTCTGTTGTTAGTGGACATTCGTGTGGCTGGGTTCTTAACTCTTTAAATCTTCCGCTAGAATGCACTCTGAGTTATGATGCATAATTAGTTGGTAATGGTTTGTTTTTGAAATCAATGCGTAACTCCACTGACTGTCCGTGGAGTATGGCGTGGTGTCCCGGTCTCACCTTCTGTTATATTCTATGTGACGGATGATAGTGTTACAATTACTGCTGATGATACTGTACATGTAGTCGAGAAGGAGGGAACAGTTTCTTTAGACAGTGATGATGAGTCACTCACTTTGAGGAGTGTTTATCATGTGTCGGGGATGAAGAAGAACCTGTTCTTGGTGACCAACGTTATGGACGCTGGCTTTCACGTTCTGTTCTGCCCGACAGAAGTGAAGTTTATCCATAATGTGTCAGTCGTAAAGGCTGATGTGACTCATGTCGGAAGACTGGTAAAGGACTTGTTCATTCTGTCAACAAGTTTCTATGTTGAGAAGATGAGGGTTAATAACAGAGCAGTTATCTTACACAAGAGACTGAGACATGTTGGGATGGACAAGCTAAAGGTTATGGGGGCAAGAGGCCTGGTGAAAGGCCTGTCTAGTCTTTTATCTTTGGGCGATGGTCATGTCTGTGAAGAGTGTTAGTATGTGAAGACACATCACCTTCTATTTGACAAGTCCCTGTCCAAGCGTAAGACACTGCTAGAGTGCATCCACAGTGATCTGATAGGACCAACTATCACCCTCAATTTTGGAGGAAGCAGATGCATGCATGTTCGTGAAGGAGAAGTCAGAGGTTTTCCAGAAGTATGTGGAGTTCAAGGAGCTCATTGAAGGCCGGCTGAATCTGCGTATAAAGGGATTGAGAACAAATAATGAAGAGGAGTTCACTTCAAATGAGTTCTTCAACTTCTGCTGAAAGGATAGAATCCGGAGAGAACTTTCCTGTGCGCATACTCCGCAACAAAATAGAGTTGCAGAGAGGAAGATCCGTCACCTAACAGAGACCTGCAAGTGCTGGCTTTACTCCAAAGGAATTCCTAGGGCCCTTTAGGCGGAGGTAATGACCTGTGGAGCTTATGTCATTAACGGGCTGCCCTTAAGTCCCAACAACATGAAGTCTACATATGAGCTCATATTTAAGGAGAAGCCAAGCGTGACACACCTTTGAGTGTTCGGGTCTACTTGCTACATGCATGTCCAAACACTCTCAGGACGAAGTTGGATGCAAAAAATAAAGAAGCTTGTCTTCATCGGCTATGATGAGGGAGAAGATGGGCTAGAAGTGCATGGACCCTGAGACAAAGAAATTTGTCGTCTCAAGAAATGTGATATTTGATGAGTTGACGTCTACAAAGGTAGTTCCTTTGTGAAACCATAAGAGAACAGGGTAGACAGAAGACAAGAAGAAGCTGTTGGTGATCTTCTGGTGGAGATTTTTGTGTCTCCAGAAGCTCCGATTACATCTAGCTCAGGGGCAAGTGCTTCTAGTTTGGGAAGCAGGGCGAGCAATGCAGTGCGCTCGAGAGAAGAGCAGATAAAGAAGAAGCTGGTGTGATGGATCGTGGTCAGGCCTTACGGAGATCGAAGAGGACCATTATTCTACCAGCTCACTACACGGATGAGAACATGATGAGCTTTGTGTCATGTTTCTTTGCAGGTTCTCTAGACGGTGGGAGCTCTCATGTTATGAGAATGTCGTTGGAGTAAATGAGTGAGAAGATGCCATGGATGAGGAGATGACCGTCATCATGAAGATTGAGACTTGGGATTTGGTGCTCATTGTCGATGACATAACTCATGTTACTTGCAAGTGAGTGTATAAGCTCAAAAAAAGACGCAAACGACAATATCGAGTGGTACAAAGCTCATCTTATAGCTCGGGGGTTCTCTCAGTAGTACGGAGAAGATTACGAGTAGACGTTTAGTATTGCGGCCAAGATGACTTCAGTTCGAGTGTGATTGCATTGACGATTTGTCAAGGTTGGAAGATTTGGCAGCTCGACGTGAAGAATGCATTTCTTTACGTGGAGATTGACAAAGATATCTTCATGGTGTAGCCACCTGGTTATGTGTCTGAAGATTGCCCTCTATGGCGTGAAACAGGCGCCTCGGGCGTGGTACAGGAAGATCACATAATATCTCATGTTCTGCGGATACTTTGCTTGTGATTTGAATTCAAGCCTGTTTATAAAGAAGAAGGGGGGTTTTCAGTCTTAGTGTTGCTGTACGTTGACAATATGATCATCACAGAGAACTCAGAAGAGGAGGTAGCTAGGCTCATGATAGACCTAGCTATCCGGTTTGAGATGAAGGATCTTGGGGAGCTCCACTATTTCCTTGGTCTTTAAGTGGAGAGGAAAAATGGTGTGCTCGTCTCTTAAAAAGGGTATACAGAGCGGATTGTGAAGTGATTCGGCATACGGGAGGAAAAGAGCAGCTCTACTCCACTGGAAATCGCTTAGAAACTTCGACGTGATGACGGAAGGGTTCTTCCAGAACCCTTGGTCTTCCGAGCTCTGGTTGGGAGTCAGATATACCTGATGATTACGAGACCGGATATTGCTTATGTGGTGGGCCGAGTAAGTCGATATATTCAGGAGTCGCGGAAGCCCCATTTAATGGCGGCGAGGAGCATTTTGAAATACGTGAATTTCACCTCAGATATGAGTCTCTTTTACAAGAGGGACACGAGCTTCAACCTGCGCGGGTTCGCAGATGCTGACTATGGGGGAGATACCGACAATCGGAAGTCGACGTCTGGATATGTCTTCATGTACGAATTGACAATTATCTCGTGGTGCAGCAAGAAGCAGGATTCTGTGTCCATGTCTACTACTGAATCAGAATACATGGTGTCTGCCTTGGCGGCTCAGGAACCCATTTGGCTGAGCAGATTGGTGGAAGACATTCATGAGGAGGTGTGAGATCCTACTCTGCTACGCGGTGACAACGAGAGTACTCTCAAGCTGGTTACAAATCTAGTTTGTCACGCGAGTACAAAGCACATCGAGATCGAGCATCACTTCGTTCGGGAAAAGGTGCTGGAGGGATCTTTGATGGTGTAATATGTGCAGAGCTAATATAATGTCGCAGACATTTTCACAAAGTCGATGTCAAAGGGACCGTTTGTGCGGTTATGGGGATTGCTTGGTATGACTTCCACTTTTCACTTCAAGGGGAAGTGTTGAAAATGTTGAAGTTGGAGGTGGACGGTCAGAAGGGTGCAGACCGCCTAGTTCGCGGTCATCTTTGTTCCTGCGGCCTGACTTAGCAGAGTCCCTATGATGTTAACTTCGCGGTTAGTTTTAGCTAACCGCGGATTGCACGGTCTGGATTGGGAGACCAGCAAATCGCCGCTGGCGCGGTTGGGTTTTAGGTCGCGTAGTTGTCAGCTTGGCTACTTAAGTCCACACGAACTTAGGTTGTTGTCCGCATAGTTGTGCGGACTGGTGGCTTTAACCGCGCACGATCTGGTGTTGACAGTCCGCATGTTGGGCGGACTGGTGCTGCTAGCTGCCACGTCGATGATGGTTACTCTATCCCTCTGGCAGGTGATGATATCTGCTTGCCCGCCTATAAATAGGGGTGCTGCCCTCGTCATTAACAGGAACTGTAAGAACTGTAGCTTGAGTTAAACTCGGTAGTTAAGTTTCTGTAACCGTGCGACAATGAGAAGTGACTTGATATATTGTTGTGTTTGCAGATTATGCGGCTAGCACTAAGCAACCAGGCAACTGGTTCCGACGGTGAAGTCAGATGAGGCAATGCGATTAAGCGGATAACAGTCGGCGGTTAGCAGCAGGTCGCGGGTTGAGCGACTAGACTGTCTTCTTCCCTGGCAAGTTTCTCATCTTCAATAAGTCAGTTTGTTTTAGCAGTTCGCGACGACTTATGCGGTTATATGATCCTTGCGGTCAGGTGGACAGAGGTGCGGACTGGTAGTTTAACAACAGATAAATAATGGCGGTTTGCCTGGTTTTCTTCGGGCGGACATGCGGCTTGATGAATAAGTAGTCTGAGTTGCAGCTTGCGGTCTCTGTTTGCAGTGCGCGGTTAGGCGGATACACAGTCTGAGTTGCTGCTTGCGCTCTCTGCTTGCAGTACGCGATTAGGAAGTCTCTGATTGTAGTTCGCCGACTTGTTGTTCTTGCCATTTTTTTGTTGATCTCCATCGAGTGTATTGTGAAATCATGTCTCAGAATGTATATCTCGCTTTGTAAAGAAGACAGTTAATACAATTTCAGCTCTTGTTCTTCTATCTGCTATTGATTTATTTGATTTGGTTGATTGAATGTTCCTACGACGTCCTGTTTTATAAAAAATTTACATCATGTTGCATGTTTTCACTAACAATTATTAATGTTGATACATAATAAGCATTTCTATTTTTGGGTTGTGTAGAATATATATCCTTTTGATTTTTTGCTTGAATATTTTCTGTCCATCTCAATTTATATCAAATATGGAAATCATTCTCCATCTCAGCCATCCATATCTATATGCTACAGATCTCTATAAACTCTAAGATTCGATGTTGGAAAAGGAAACACAGCCATCAAAAATTTGATTTGATGGAAAAAATAAAATTTGTTCGCATTTACAGAAATATTGTACGTGTGTGATACGTTCTGAAGGGGCCCCAAGCCGCTCCGCAATGGATCCATAATCGGTCCTTGACAGATTGTATCAGGGTTGCGGCCCATACACCCCAACCTCTCTCCAGTGGGCCTACCAGGCTGCTTGGTCCCCCGATTCATAGCTGGCCCCCACATGGCGGATTGTTGAGGTTGAGGCTCGATATCTAGACCTCGCGTCTCAGATGGTGATTGGAACTCAGGTGGAAACCTCTTCCTATCTAGGAGGTTTGGGTATTGAGCCCCCGCCTCAACAACCTGCCATGTGGGGGCCAACTATGGATCGGGGGACCGAGCAGCCTGGTAGGCCCACTGGAGAGGGGTTGGGGTGTATGGGCCGCAACCCTGATACGTTTTGTCCGGGACCGAACATGGATCCATTACGGAGCGACTCGAGACCCCTTTCGTATCCTAACAGTGCGGCTCAGTTCACTTTGGCAAGCCATCATCTAATTATCATACTCGAGGCTAAGAAAGGATTATAAGAAAGACATGGAATTTCGTTGGGCTTTTGGAACCAAGGAAGAGGAGCTAAAAGGAAAAGAAACCTTAAATCAGAAAGGGAATGTGGACAGAGGAGTGCCATGCGTGAGAGCATACCAAGACTGTTTTTTTTACATTGGCGGGAAGAAGATCTTGTCAATCGCGGACGGCTTCGGATTGAGTAGATGTCGCTGGAGGAAGTAGCCGTAAAAATATTATTTCAGTCAGGTAGAGGTGCGAAGGCTTGATAATTAAGTAGCCGACGTTTAGGATTCAGTGTTATCACATCGGTAGGGGGTGAATGCCAATGGAGAGTTGGGGCGGTCAAAGTGAGGATTTAAGGGGATTTCTCGGGCGATCAAGCATAATAGATCAAGAGCACCGACGGTTGTGAGAAAAGTAAAAGAGGGAAAATTACGATGGGAGTGCGCTTAGGGAAAGTCGTGAGTTCAAATTAAAGCCAATACGTGAAATCGAGAACTATGCTTGATTGGATGGAGGGCTGAGATCGTTTGGATGCCCATTTATCAAAGCCATAAAACTTTGGCTTTTAGAATAGGAGATATAAACCGTTAATCTTTGACAATGGATATGTGTGTCTGAATTGTCACTTCACTCGGACCCTCTCTAATCAATGCACATTTGTTGTGAGCTTCCATCTTTCTTCCTTATGAATAGAATTTTAGCACTCCAAAGTGAAGTTCTCCAATAAATGTGCATGCCTTGCAAAATATTAATGTTTCGTTTGGTTCGACGGATGGAGATCGGGCGGAAGGAGACGACACCGCCGTTCGAAAAGCTGGGTGGGGGACGCAACTCGAAAAGCTCCTTTTTTCGCCGTTTTTCAGGACGCGGTGGGGGAAACAGAGCAAATGCCGCCAGATGACGTTTGTTTACCCGCCGTCCGGCGGCGTTTGCCCCAAATGGCCGGCGAAAACACCGTGCCAAACGAAGAAGCCTAAAACTTCATTTGTTTAAGCTTTTCATGCGAGCGTTTGGAGCAAATGCCGCCGGACAGCGGAAAAACAAACAGTTCGCCGGCAGCGTTTGCTCTGTTTGCTCTCGCAGCAAGAAGGAAAAAACCATCTGCCTCCTCCCCTCCCGTCCCAATCTCCTATTTCCGTCCGCCGGCTCCTCCCGCCACCGCCTAAATCACTTCTTACAAAAGTTGCAAACAAACCCCAACAATACAACATGACGTGCAAGTAGAAGACAATTACATAGAAATGTAAAACACTAGAAAGGGAAATTAACCCCCGACATTATTCCACAAAGCTTTGTTCAATTTCTCGTGTTTCAAGAGCAGGTCCTAAAGATAACCGTGGCTCCTCCATCTTCATCTTCAATCTCAATAGTCTGTATCTTCTGAGTCGGAATCAATATCGTCTTTAACTTTCCTTCCGCTCTTCTTTTTCTTTCCATTCTTTTCTTTCTTTATTCCACGACGATGTCTATCATCTTCGCTTGAATCAGTAGAAAGACCCACAATTTCTCTGAGGATCCTGTCCAAGTCCGAGTCGCTATCGTCTTTAACTTTCCTTCCGCTCTTCTTTTTCTTTCCTCCACCACGACGTCTATCATCGTCACTTTCATCACTGATATAAGAATCTCCATAGTCGGTATCCTCCGAGCCCGAGTCGCTGTCGTCTTTAACTTTTCGTACGCTCTTCTTTTTCTTTCCATTCTTTCCTCCACCACGACGTCTATCGTCATCACTTTCATCACTGGTATAAGAATCTCCATAGTCGGTATCATCCGAGTCTGAGTCTGTATTGTCTTTAACTCGAGCCCGTCCTTTGCTTGGGACGGATATATTGTATGACTTTCTTCCACCTCCACCGCTGCCACTTCCTTGCCCGAACCCCCGTCCTCTAACCGTAATAACTACCTCGGCCTCGCCGCCTCCACCGCCGTCGCCGCCACCGCCGCCACCTCCTCCACCGCGACGACCTCCCTGCATTCAAAATACATATACCATATAGGCATGGAATTGTTGAAGAAACTAATGAGGAGAATGCCAGACTTTACCATTTTCTTTTCTGCTCAATTCTCTTGTGAGATGAGAGGCAGAAAGAAAGAGCGCCAATTTAACAAAGCCTAGGGTCCTCTTTTCGTAATAATGAAGAACTTCAAGGGCTTTTAAAAAAACAGAACTGACTTGGAAGTTGGAATTGATGAGAAAATGATAGCTGCGTTTACTTTGTTGGTCTTTTGTATTAGAAAAAGGATATACGCGTTCCTTACTTCTTACATTTTATTAATTTAATATTATTTATTGTATATATTATTATTATTATTATTTAAAATGGTTTGGTTGTGTTAAAACAACCGTTGGATATAACTTAATGTTATTAGTTAATCTTCAAATACAACTAAATACAGAAGGAACTAGTGTGATGCATGCGCGGGTTTCCCGTGAGGTCGTGACAGTATCATTGATCACTGGTTCCCTTGTAATTAGTATTGTGAGGCAAAGACAATACTACTATTTCACTTGGTATCCTCCACCTACAAAATGTTTGACAAATGTAATATTGTTGCTCATGAGTTTACGTACTTTTTGCGTAAAGTTATTTAGTGTTGTTGCGGGCAACTTGAGGCCCCTGCAGATCGGTCTAAATTGCACCATCTTAGCCCAGTAGGGGTCGAGCACGCACACAGTAACAAGGAGGGAGATGACTGACAGGAGACTTTTTTTAACGTGAAAAACAAACCTGGAAAGGGGTGTCTAATTTGGCGGATTATTGAGGTTGGGGCTTGATATCAAGACCTCGCGTCTCAGTTGGTGATTGGTGTTGAAAATTGTGAAGTGAAAGTGGGGGTTGATTGGGCAGACCGCACAGCCTGGGTGGTCAGTCTGGCGGACTGGTGGTGCGGCCTGGGCGATCTGATGGTGCGGCATGGGCGGTCTGATGGTGCGGCCTGGTTGGTTGTCCGAGGTGCTCCAGGATCCTCTCCATTTCTGATGAAATGGAGGGGTTCCATTTCACAGACAAGATCTTTTACTTTTTGATCCAACGGGTTCTCTTTTTCCCAACCTTTTATATTTTTTTTAATTCAAAAAAATCGTATCCACAAGATTTTTTGGGGGACTAATCCTGTCCACTAAATATGAAATGAATCCCCTCCATTTCATTTGAAATGAAGAGGATCCCGGTCCGTCCGAGGTAGCCGTGCAGATAGGTGGTATATCCGCGAGGGAGGTGCAGACTCCTTTTGAGTTCGCATAGTCCGCTTGTGGCGGACTGTCTTGGGGAGCTGGCGGACTGAGCTCTTGTCCGCCGAGCTCGCGCCTGAGTTTGGTTGGTTGCTGAACTTGGTCACAATTTGTGACAAGTTCAGGTTGATCGCAGAGTCCGCAATGTCCGCTGGTTGACCGGGCGGTTTGTGTCTGTTGGTCGTGGACATGTTGTTGCGTGCTGGTGCGTTGTTTGCGGGCTATGCGGGTTGTTGTTGTGTCCGCTACATCGTGCAGACTGGTGTGGTGTCTGCCGGGTTGCGGAATGACTTCTTGCCTTGGTGTATGGCGGATTGTCTGGTGTCCGGCTTTGTCCATGCGGTCTGAGCGGACTGCTTGGTGCTAGCTGCGAGCTGGGGTGATGATTCTATCCACTAGGGTGATGATCACACTCCTCTCAGTGCCTATAAATGAGACCTCCCCCCCCGTCACATCAACAGTAACTAAATGAACAGTAAGTTGAGCGTGAGTTAATTTCTGCGGCCTCAGATTTCCTGTCCGCGTGGTTTGAGAAGGTTAACTGGTTTGCTGTTTTCAGGTTGTGCGTCTAGCACTGAGAAGCCAGGAGTTTGATTCTGGCTGCGGTCAGGGATCAGTGAAGCTTGTTGTTTACAATCAGCGGTTTGCAGCAGGTCGCAGTTGCGGCCACCCGATCTTCTCTACTTCAGCAATTTCAGTTCAATAATCTGTCCGCCGGTCTGGGCGGTCTGTTCTTTCAGTTCGGCAGCGGCTCTTGTTCGCGGACTCTGGCAGCTAGGCAATCTCTGTAGTTAGGCAGCTTGCAGAGTGTGGACAAGGTGTTTGGCAGAATAACGGGTTATCCGCTGTTTTCGCGGACTCCGTAGATCAGTTTGGTGTAGCAGTGGCTTGGAGACCTCAACGGTCTCGACGGTCTCAGCTTCTGTCCGCCAGGCTTGTTTGTTGTTTTCTACATTCTTGTTATTACTTGGCGAAATCATGTCTCGTCATGTATGTCTTGCCTTGTAATGAAGATAGTTGATTATACAAGACTTTGGTGTTGCCTTCTTTTGCATCTGGTTTATTAAGCTCAATTTATGGTTGGAGTGTTTCTGCGTCTGGTTTCCGCTTTCCGTTTGATCAAGTTATCAGCTTGATAGCTCTGAAAGTTTTTTACTTGATATCAGAGCTATCTCATGTTCATCTTGTGAAATTTCAACAATTGGAACTCAGGTGGAAACCTCTTCCTATCTAGGAGGTCTGGGTATTGAGCCCCCGCCTCAACAACCTGTCATGTGGGGGCCAACTATGGATCGGGAGACCAAGCAGCCTGGTAGGCCCACTGGAGAGGGGTTGGGGTGGATGGGTCGCGGCCCTGTTACGTTTTGTTCGGGACCGACCATAGATCCATTGTGGAGCGGCTCGGGACCCCTTCGGATTGTAACAGTGCGACTCAGTTCACTCCGGCAAGCCATCATCTAATTATCATACTCGGGGCTAAGAAAGGATTATAAGAAAGACATGGAATTTCCTTGGGCTTTTGGAACCAAGGAAGAGGAGGAGCTAAAAGGAAAAGGAATCTTAAATCAGAAAGGGAAAGCGGACAGAGGAGTGCCATGCGTGAGAGCATACCAAGACTGATTTTTTTTACATTGTTGGGAAGAAGATCTTGTCAATCGCGAAAGGCTTCCAATTGAGTCGATGTCGCTGGAGAAAGTAGCCGCAAAAATATAATTAAGTGGCCGATGTTTAGGATTTAGGGTTTAGGATTCAATGTTATCACAATGGTAGGGGGTGAATGCCAAGTCTCTAGTCGCCGATGGAGAGTTGGGGCGGTCAAAGTGAGGATTTAAGGGGGTTTCTCAGGCGATCAAGCATAATAGATCAAGAGCACCGAAGGTTGCGGGGAAAAGTAAAAGAGGGAAAATTACGATGGGAGTGCGCTTGGGGGAAACCGTGAGTTCAAATTAAAGCCAATACGTGAAATCAAGAATTATGCTTGATTGGATGGAGGGCTGAGATCGTTTGGATGCCCATTTATCAAAGCTATAAAACTTTGGATTTTAGAATAGTATATATAAACCGTTAATCTTTCACAATGAAAATGTGTGTCTGATTGTCACTTCACTCAACCCTCTCTAATTAATGCACATTTGTTATAAGCTTCCATCTTTCTTCCTTATGAATAGAAATGTAGCACTCCAATGTGAAGTTCTCCAATAAATGTGCATGCCTTTGCAAAATATTAATGCTTCGTTTGGTTGGACGGGAGGAGATCGGGCGGGAGGAGACGACACCGTCGTTCGAAAAGTTAGGAGGAGACCGCATTTCGAAAAGCTTTTTTTTCGCCATTTTTCAGGGCACGACAGGGAAACGGAGCAAATGCCGTCGGAGGGTGTTTGTTTACCCGCCATCCGGCGGCGTTTGCCCCAAACTGCCGGCGAAAACACCGTGCCAAACGAAGAAGCCTAAAACTTCATTTGTTTAAGTTTTTCACGCGAGCGTTTGGAGCAAACGCTGTCGGACCGGTGAAAAACAAACAGTCCGGCGGCGGCCTTTGCTCCGTTTGCTCCCCCAACAAGGAGGAAAAGTCATCCGCCTGCTCCGTTTCCAGCCTTGCCTCCTCCCCTCCTGTCCCAATCCCCCGTTGCCATCCGCCGGCTCCTCCCGCCACCGCCTAAACCAAATAAAGCCTAAATCACTTCTTGCAAAAGTTGTAAACAAACCCAACAATACAACATGACGTGCAAGTAGAAGACAATTACATAGAAAGGTAAAGCACTAGAAAGGGAAATTAACCCGCGACATTATTCCACAAAGCTATGTTCAATCTCTAGCTGGTGTTTCAGGGGTAGGTCCTAAAGATAACCATGGCTCCTCCATCTTCATCTTCAATCTCAATAGTCGGTATCTTCCGAGTCGGAATCAGTATCGTCTTTAACTTTCCTTCCGCTCTTCTTTTTCTTTCCGTTCTTTTCTCTCTTTATTCCACGACGTCTATCATCTTCACTTGAATCAGTACAAAGACCCGAAATTCCTCTGAGGATCTCGTCCATGTCCGAGTCGGAATCTGTATCAGTATTGTCTTTAACTTTCCTTCCGCTCTTCTTTTTCTTCTTTCCTCCACCACGATGTCTATCGTCATCACTTTCATCACTTCTATAAGAATCTCCATAGTCAGTATCCTCAGAGCCCGAGTCGGTATCGTCTTTAACTCGAGCCCGTCCTTTGCTTGGGACGGAAATATTGTATGACTTTTTTCCACCTCCACCGCTGCCACTTCCTTGCCCGTATCCCCGTCCTCTAACCGTAATAACTATCTCGGCCTCTCCAGTGCCGCCGCCGCCGCCGCCGCCGCCACCTCCTCCACCGCGACGACCTCCCTGCAGTCAAAATACATATATCATATAGGCATGCAATTGTTGAAGAAACTAATGAAGAGAATGGTAGACTTTACCATTTTCTTTTCTACTCAATTCTCTTGTGAGATGAGAGGCGGAATGAGAGCGCCAATTTAACAAAGCCTAGGGTCCTCTTTTCGTAATAAAGAAGAACTTCAAGGGCTTTTAAAAAAAAGTACTGACTTGGAATTAGTGAGAAAATGATAGCTGCGTTTACTTTGTTGGTCTTTTGTATTAGAAAAAGGATAGACGCGTTCCTTGCTTCTTACATTTTATTAATTTAATATTATATATTATTATTATTATTTAAAACGGTTTGGTTGTGTTAAAAAATGTAGTTGGATATAACTGTTGTGTTCTAATTCAACGTCCCGGTCGGTCCGGAATGCTTGGACTGTCTTTGCTTTTGAAACGGTCGAGCGCACACGCAGTTAATGAAGTAGATTGATCGTACACATGAAATTTTGACGAGGAAAACACATCAACCGGGTAAAAAAACCACGTGACCGGATCTGTGCCGATCAAAGTCCATTGTTTTTTGGCTGTTACAACTTGTTCGTTGAATTTAGAGCGACATACCGCTTCTCGTTATAATTTTGAGGTGAGAGAACACTTGACACACGACGGACGACAGACCATCGCGCCTGGTGTTTGCTACAAATTGCATTTTGTGACGGATGGCTTCATTGGGCGTTCTGCTGGCACTAAACGCGGGAGCGGAGCACTTGAGTTTGCGGTCGTAGTGACCTTCTAGAAGCGGAGAGATCAGACTTCGTCCGGTGGCTCGAACGCGGCTTGAGTGCGGCTCGAACACTGCTCGTAGGAGAAATTTGGCAGAGCTTCGACCTAAGGAAGAAAAAGGCTCGGAGGAAAAATGGGTGGTTATGGTGGCTACGCGACTATTTGCACACCATAACCACATTCATAGATATTTTTGCTATAGTTTGGGGTGCGCGTCATGGTAACTAATCCCGCTATTTGCAGCTTAATTAAATTAATAAATAAAATTCCCCCACTAATCCGGAGGTTAGTGGGTGGTTACATGTGGATCAGACGATGAGGAACGACCCCAATTGATCGGACGGCGGGGACGGGCTCCCACGGGCGGCCGACGAAATTGCCGCCAATTTCGCCGGCGAGGGGGTGACCGTCGCTCATTTCTAACAATAACTTAATGTTATTAGTTAATCTTCAAATATAACTTAAGTCGCATGCACGGTTCCCGTGTGGTCGTGACAGTATCATTGATCACTCGTTCCCTTGTAATCAGTGTGTGAGGCAAATACAATACTACTATTTCACTTGGTATCCTCTGCCTACACAATGTTTGACAAAAGTAATATTGTCGCTCATAAGTTTACATATTTTTGTGTGTAAAGTTATTTAGTGTTGTTGCGGTCAACTTGAGGCTCCTGCATACCGGTTTAAATTGCACCATCTTAGCCCAGTAGCGGTCGAGCACGTAAATAGTAACAGAGAGGGAGATGACTGGCATGAGACTTTTTAAACGTGAAAAACAAACCCGGAAAGGGGTGAAAATTCACGTGGTCGGGACTCTGTCGACTAAACTTTCCCTATATTCTTGGTGTTGTTACAGAGCTATGTAGAAAGCGAGGGCGACAGGCCGCCTCTCGTTACAGTTGTAGAGAAAGAGATGGAAGCTCTGAGGGTGGCAAGCTACCGCTCGTGGAGCTAAGTTTTTTGTTTGCGATAGTGGGTAACACTGCGCTCTGGAGGCTGGTGGGGCGCGTTCTGCGCGTATGAGCATATGCGGCTTGTCTCATGTTGTGCGTAGAGGAATCTGGAGCAGCGGACTTGCGGTCGATTGGAAGGCTCGTTGTTGAGGACGATGTGAGTGTTGAATGCGTTGCGTGTGGGAAGCTTACTGCAGTGTGGGGGCGCTCGCTGTGAGGAGGATGAAGGTTTTCGAACAATCTTCAATGCGCTCAAAGATCTTTAAGGGTGTCTTTGAAGGCGAAGGAGATTTCCGGTGAAGTCCTTTGTTATGGAACTATCGCTGGTCAAGGATTCGAACCCGCATTGGGGGACACATACTACCGGCGCAACACAGCCACATCGACATGAAGACGAGCGCACATGAGTTTGTATTTTTGTTTCGGTTCTTTTATTTCACACTTATTTTTGATGTTATGTTGGTGCGTATTTGGTCTCACGTGTTTAAGCCCAAGTAAGGGGAGTGCTACACTTTTGGCTTCTTTATGTTGAAAATGAAACTCGGCTACTTGTGGAGTTCGGACCCGAAAGGGGTATCCTCGCACCTACTTCTCCTGAAGAAGTGCACAAGAGCAAACATGGAGGTCCCACCACACATCCGAAAGATCTTATAGCGCTTCCTCTCCCTAGACAATGCTGAGTTGGGGCATCTTGGAAGACACTTGAAAGCTAACCAGAAAATCAGAGGAGGAAAAAGGCAAAAAGGGATTGGATTTTCTCCAAAGGTGCCCCTACATATCTATTTATAGTTTTCCAAGTCTAGTCTATGGATAGCGAAATCTCGTCTTTTGGTTTTACTATATGTAGCCTGAAATGGTCTGCCAACAGCATAACTTTGTTGTTTGGAGAGGCTATTAGCATGCCAAATTGGGATTCATCTAGGAGAAAACTGCCGAGAGAGAGTTTACAACTCGCCTGGGGCGGCGAGTGCTTGATGAGGCCTGCACTCGCCGCCTGTCTTGACTCCGGGCGAGTGCGAGTCGAAATACCTCACTCGCTTATTGCTTGCTCTCGGTCAATATCGCACACGAGCTAGGAGAGACCTAGCTACTCGCGCACTCTGCCTGCCTTAACCGCAATGATCCCTCCTGGCCTTGACTCCACTTCTTCGGGCCTCACCTGTTGATTACGGGGTTGTACACAATCCCTTCTCTTTGCGAGATTGTTCCAAGCTCGTAAAGAAAAATTCAGCCCCTAGTATTTGGTGAGTGACCACTAACTCTTTCAAGAATCTTTTGGTGGGTCCCCCCAACGATCAATATACACGCCAGACTGGGGGGATGGACAAGGTGAACCCTTCTTACCACCCCTTCCCCCTCTCGATTCTCACGTTTGTCGTGAGATGCCACTTTCCAAAAAATTCTAGGATAAACCTACAGCGGTGCGAGAGAGAAATAAGTCTGGCACCACCGAGCTCTCGTCCTGGCTTTCTCGCAAACCTGCCCACTTACCTCTTAGAGCGTTCTATATGTACACAATACCTGACCTTCTCGCAAACCTGCTTACTCGCCTTTCTAGCGGATGAAGGTCCAGAAAGCCAATCCTAACACAACACTGGGCGAGATCTTTCCTTCAAACCCGACGCCCTCCGAACCTGACCTGGGGCTCACACTTCTCGATGGGGCTCAAGTACCCAGAATTCTGTCTTATTTTCTACTCTATTGAGAATATTAGTCTGTAACTGGTTTGGTCACCCTCAGGGAGAATCCTCCAAAGAAACGGTTGATGACACAGCCTCGATGGATGTCGACGCGCATCCTTGCGACGACGTATCCCCGCGAGTAGACCAGGGAACTCTCCCTCAGGTGCACGCGAGCACGTATACAACTCCTGGAGTTCCCTGCAAGCATCCAATACGTTACCAACTTTCGCATTTCTGTAGTCTTTATTTTATACCCCTGCTTGACCTTGCATCAATATGTGCAGCTCTCCCCTTCGGTACTGCCAGTCGGGCTATTCTTCCGCTGTAATTCACGAGCCATCGCGCGAGATCATCCTTAGCCAAACACTCGTTGATGTGTATATTTTGACTTAAACTTTTATAACAAAGATATTAAATTTTAATAAAAAAATATATATTTTTTCTCAAAAAGAATATATTAATTTGTTTGTTATTATTATTTTTAATATAATTTGCACAAATTTTATTTTATTTTATGACATGTCTGGAGGTATTTCGGTACGTCTCAATGTAAAAGCTCGCTGTCAACCTTGTTTTTAATGCTTTGTCCAAGAAATTGTATTGCGGCCGCCTCCACGCCGATGGGGATTCTGTCATGTCAATATTCATGTTGTTGTTATCATCATCCTAGCAAATACAAATTCAACCCACATAATTTCATGAAAGGCAGCTCACCTTAATCAAATCCAGCCACCAATCAATTTCCGCCACCTACATTTGCTGTCAGCTCATTCTCCTAATCCAGCCACTGCTGCCAATATTTCATGCAAAATCCCGCCACCTCATTATTAATGGCCGAACTATTTAATAATATTAATTCCACGTAAGCTGCATCATGTTCCCTAAGCAAACCTATCACTAATCTCTCCCTTTATTAATAGTTAAGCAATATTTAATCATTATGGTCTTTTCCTAATGATTTGCTACCCCAACCCCCCATGCATGCACACATAGGACTGTTCACGAACCGAATCGAATCGAATATCTCTTCAATCGAATCCAAATTTCACATAGAATGCTGAGATTCAGATTCAGATTCGTTCGAATATTAAGATTCGGATTCGAATTCGACATGAAATGTTGGATTCGAATTTGAATTAAGATTCGAATTCGAATTTTTCTAATCGAAATAATTAAATATATAATTTTATCTAATTAATTTTACTGTTCGCGAACTATTCGCGAATACTTCGAATATGGATAAACTTATTCGGATTCGGAAATTATTCGAATCCGAATTTGGATTCGAATTCGAAAATTACGAATATTTATCGAATCTTCACGAATCGAATCCCGAATTATTCACGAACTATACTATTTGTTAACAGCCAAAACACGCCACTTGAATTCCCATTTAAATATGGCTGCCATATATTCATCCCCTCCTTAACTCATGAGAAGTCACATTCCTTCTCCCTTGGAGCCACAATTTTCTCTCTCAGCTTGATCTATCCCCTAGCATTTACTCTCCTAGAGGGTTCTAGATTTCACTTCAACGTCTAATCGTCTATAAACGGGCATGGATTCAAGGAGATGAACGTGCTATTTTTGGACAGAGATTTGGAGAGAGAGATTTTCTTGGAGAAATTTCTTAGTTTTGTAATAGAGTTATTATATTCTATGTTCTTAAGAGTTCTAGTTTTTCTGATACTATCTTCGTGTGTACTTTCTATTGTTTAATGAAAATTTTTATTTCACTTTTTATTATTGTCTCTATTTCTATTATGCACAACTAATTCGTTTCTTAGTGCTTGATTAGGTAGTTTTGGGATGAAGTTTAATTCATAATCTGTCGTTTCTAACTTTTGAAGTTTCATTTCAATTTATTTAGATTAATATTTGGTTGCGATTTTATATTGCTAGTATATAAATTTTGTGTTCTGATTGGCGTCCTAGTAGTCGAAAGGCTCGTGGATACCGAAGATCTCTCGGAAATAAAAAGCTAGTTATATTTTCTTTGAGAATTGAAAATATAACATCTTTTGGAATTTTAGATTAATTTTTATATGATTTAAATTTATTTCAAGTTCAAGAAATTTTATTTGAAGTATTTTAAAATTAAGCGTTAGTTATCTCTAGCGAGCTTCTATCGTATTTTCAATTCTCCAATCAAAATGAAATTTTAAGAATTAGAACGTATCTTTTGCAATCGAATTCTCAAAAACACCTAATCAAGTGTTAAGTTTTTTTAACTCCTGAATTTTTCCCTTTAGTAATTTTCATTTTGCAATCTTTAAATAAAAAAAATCAATTCCAATTTTCAATTGATAAATTACTAGGAATTTTGCGTGGGCATGATTACTCGACAGTCCCCGAGCATATACAACATTTTTCATATACTATATTTTGATAGTTATACTTGCCTACATCAGGATATTAATTGCGAGAAATATTTTTAACTCGAAAAATCATCATCGCTCGTGGACAGGCGCCCCCGGCATTCGTCCTTCTTTCTTCTCCGGTCCCTGACCTGGACCCTTCTCGTTGGGGCTACGGGAAGTTGTTCACGCTTCCCCTTGATATGCCATTTCAGGGGCAGCCGAGCTTGTCTCGCCTGCCCCCAAACATCGGTTAGTTAGAGTACTCACTACTCCTTTTGGCTATAGATTTTAACATTTGTTTACTCGGGATCTCCCGCACTCGCCTTCTTAGGGGTTGGGCCCGAGTGGGGAGAGAATTTCCACTCGTCTTTTATCTCAGGGTTGTTCGATATTGACCCCCTTAGCAAGATTGGCGGGTGCCCAATTGGCGAGATCCCAACCGGAACATCCCCACTCGCCTACCCCTTATCTCTAGCCTCCTCCATATTCTGCCTTGTCCTTTGACATAGAACTTCCCTCAAAGTGACTTCCAACCCCTGCCAGCTAATGAGAGCCTGGACAGCAAAATCCTCTCAGGATCACTTTCCACTTATACTTTCAACTCGCCTACCCCTTATATCTAGCCTCCTCCATATTCTGCCTTGTCCTTTGACATAGAACTTTCCTTCAAGTGACTTCCAACCCCGCCAGCTAGTGAGAGACTGGACAACAAAATCCTCTCAGGGTCACTTTCCACTTATACTTTCAATTTGCCACTGAGCGCCTTCCAACCATGCCAGCTAGCGAGATTCTGACAGCAAGATCTTCTCGTGGCTCTCAACCAACATTCCAATATACCTCTCCGAGAGGTCAACCTGTCATGTAAGCTAGTGGGATCCCAGTCAGCGGAACCATCTCGAGGGCTTCTAATCAACATCTCAATCTGTCTCTTTGAGAGGTCAACCTACCCTGCCGGCTAGTGGGAGCCCGGTCAGCGAAACCATCTCGATGGCTTCAAATTAACATCTCAATCTGCCTCTCCGAGAGGTCGACCTTCCATGTCGGCTAGTGGGTAATCAACATCTCAATCTGTCTCTTTGAGAGGTCAACCTACCCTGCCGGCTAGTGGGAGCCCGGTCAGCGAAACCATCTCGATGGCTTCAAATTAACATCTCAATCTGCCTCTCCGAGAGGTCGACCTTCCATGTCGGCTAGTGGGTGCTCGGTCAGCATAACTATCTCGAGGGCTTCAAATCAACATCTTAACATGCCTCTCCGAGAGTTCAACCTGCCCTACCGGCTAGTGGGAGCCCGGTCAGCGGAATTATCTCGAGGGCTTCTAATAAACATATCAACCTGCCTCTTCGAGAGGTCAACCTTCCCTGCCGGCTAGTGGGAGCTCGGTCAGCGGAACCATCTCGAGGGCTTCAAATCAACATCTCAACCCGCCTCTCCAAGAGATCAACCTGCCCTATCGGCTAGTGGGAGCCCAGACAGCAGAACCATCTCGAGGGCTTATAATCAACACCTCAACCTGCCTCTCTGAGAGGTCAACCTGCACTGTCGGCAAGTGGGAGCCTGTTCAACGAAACTATCTAGGGGCTTTGAGCCAACATTCCAACCTGCCTCTTCGAGAGGTCTACCTGCATCTACCGGCTAGTGGAAGCCCAATCAGCGGAACCATCTCGAGGGCTTCAAATTAATATCTCAACCTACCTCTCCGAGAGGTCAAGCTGCACTGCCGGCTAGTGGGAGCCCGGTCAGTGGAACCATCTCGAGGGCTTCAAATCAATATCTCAACCTGCCTTTCTGAGAGGTCAACTTGCCCTACCGGTTAGTGGGAACCCTGTCTTTGGAACCATCTCGAGGGCTTTAAATCAACATCTCAACCTGCCTCTCTGAGAGATCAACCTGTCGTGTCGGCTAGTAAAAGCCCGGTCAGCGGAACCATATCGAGGGCTTCTAATCAACATCTCAATCTTCCTCTCCGATAGGTCAATCTGCCATGCCAGCTAATATGAGTCGGGTCAGCAAAACCATCTCGAGGACTTCTAATCAACATCTCAACCTGCCCCTCCGAGAGGTCAACCTTCCCTGCCGGCTAGGGAGAGCTCGGTCAACAAAACCTTCTCGATGCTTCTAATCAACATCTCAACCTGCCTCTCTGAGAGGTCAATCTGCCCTGCCGACTAGTGGGAGTCCAGTCAGCGAAACCTTCTTGGGGATTTCAATCAACCATAAATAACTTTTACCATCTACCAAGTGAGAAACTTTTTAATAGAATGTACTCTGCCCTAATCGGACACGGACAAAGTTCATTACAAAGAAGGGCTTATGGGGACAAGGCTCCCTTAGAATGCACGACCTTGATGACCGTTCTCTTCTTTCTCCCCTACTTCAGGTAGAACCTCCTCAATCTGCACCTGCTACTGTACTGGGCCTTCTCACTCTCCTCACCTCCAAGAACTCTTGGCATGTGGTTGTTGCATGACCTTTCTCCTGATGGAAGTCATAGTAGGGCAACTCCACCCTGCCCCTTCCTCTCCCTCCCGTGTGATTCTTTTTTTCTCTCCCCCTCTCGGCCAATTGTCATAACCTACTAGGGTGGGGGCGAAAGTGTGTAACACCCCAAAACTTGGAAGAGGAACCGACGACGTTGTTTTGGCCAAGTCGGGTTTTGGGTAGGCTGACACGGCCTGTGACACGGGCGTGTCACAGGGCGTGTCGCGCTAAGGTCGTCGAGCATCGCTGGGGTCGACGATCGTCGAGATAGAACATAGCATGGGACACGGGCGTGTCCCTGGACGTGTCCTTCTCGGGTGGCTTGCAGGGTCTGTGCACGGCTGTGGCACGGGCCTTGACTCGGGCGTGTCAGCTCAGACACGGCCGTGTTCGAAGCCGTGTCATGGGCCGTGTCCCGTTCGGGAAATTTTTGGAAGTTTGGTACACGGGCATGACACGGGTCATGACACGGCCGTGTCGGGTCTGACACGGGCGTGTCAGAGGCCATGTCCAAGGTCGTGTACTGGTCGGGTTTTCTGATCGACGGCGAATGGGTGACACGGCCATGCACACGGCCGTGTTGCAACCCGTGTTCGGCCCAGTTTTTCTATTTTTCAGGCCCCGATCGTGGCCGTTTGTTTCTTTGCTATTGGATCCAACGGCTGGGGGCTGGGTCTGAGGGTTTAAACCCGGGAATAGGGTTAGAAGCCCTCACTTTTCTCTTGGTTTTATCTCTCTAAGTTCTAGAGAGAAGGGAGAGCAAGGAGGAGGAAGAAGGCCAAGATCCGGCCGTCGGCGAAGCTTCGTAGCCCCGTTTTGCGAGCGGAGTCCAGATCCGCAAAGGCGGGATCGTTGCGGTGGTGTTCAACCGGCCAAGTTTTCTCCATGGCAAGGAAGAGAGGTCGAAAGGTAACGACACTTCTCCTCTTGGTTTTTAGGATTTAGGATACATGAATAACATCCCCTTCCTTTCATGTTTCGAGCACCGGATCTCTCAAATGAGAGAGATTCACGTAACCTTGGTTCAAGAGGAACCTCCGGGTCGATTGTGTCCGTCCCCGGCTTGATTTGCATTAGAAATCCGCTTCGCTAGTGGATTAGGCATTGTGGGTGAAGCCGTAGTCGCGACCGTTAGTCCGACTCGGTGATGTTGCATAGCGAGCGTTGAGGATTCGGTAGAAATCCGTTGCGGCAAGATGTCGTTGTGTTGTACGCATTCTCCCCCTTCTCGTGAGTGAGTACTCGTAGACGAAACCGGACGAGGTTAGCTCCGCATTTGCGGTAGATGTTTTCCTTGGTGCACGGGGAAGTTACGGTATGAACGGTAGATTAGGGTGGGGAATTGTTTGGTTGTGCTGTGCTAAGGTGCGGCTATGTCTCCGTGGTCGGCTGGCTATCCCGTGACGCGCAAGTCATGTGGGGAAAGTGTCCCGGCGAGACTAGCCCCTTCCGTGAGACTGACGAGAATGTCGAGCATAGGGCAAGCCCGTGCAATGAGGCCATGAGCAGGTGGGGTCCAGCAAGGATTCTTAGAATCGGTCTGTGTGAGACAGAATCCTGACGTGTGAAGTCGGAATGTGCGGGCAAGCCCGGGGTCCTTTGTAAGGTTTCTGTATGACGGCGTTTGGGCCGTTATGGACATGGTGGTTCCCTTTTGTTTGCGGCTTTAAGCCAATGGGGAAACGGAAGTACCCAGTTGTTTGATGTTGTGTTAGATGCATACGAGATAGGGTGCCTTGGGTGAAGCCCGGGTTGCATTCATGTTGCATAGTAGGCCCCATTCACTTCGTTCAAAACATAGAAAACGTATATGCTATATGAGACATCCAAACCTGTTTTAAAGCTTTATATATTTGTACTTTTGGTATACGAAGTGATGACTTGAAGGTTGGAGGGGTACCCCGGGGTCCGTTAGGGACGGCCGGGAGGAGATGTGTTTGTTACACAGTAGAGGTCAGCCTTTGCTGACCCACGTTACTTCAAATCTTTACAGGGCCAGGATCGCAAGCGAGAGCTAGCGCGCCGGGCGAAAAGCCCTAAGCCTCATGAAGTGATGTTGTGCTTAGATTGTTTCTCCTTCTTGTAATGTTACTCTTGTTTTTCCGGCTTGCACGTCGAGGTAGCTTAGGGGTGCTTTGCACATTCATATTTTTTGGACTTGGTTATGTAAGGCCTTAAGGCCATTGCTTTGATACTCCTGTTAGTAGTGGATAACTTCTTGTTGTTTGGTTTCTTTTTGTTCGCTGCGTATGTTCTGAGTTTTGAGATTGGGTAGGTTATATCATCATTTAATGCTAAAGCTGTGGAGTCTGTATGTTGTGGTGCCCCGGCCGGACCCATATTATACGGTCATTACAGGGGAGGTGTTACAAAGTGGCCTTAGGCCTGATCTCCACCCCGGAGGGTTGAACCGTTCGTACCCTCCGTAAGGTTCCTGGAACCCTTGACCCCTCGGCTCCTCCCTTCTTCTCCCTTCCTACTGTCTGAAACCTATTTGCTTCATCGCCTCGATCTCTCCCAACTTGGCTAACTTCTTTGTGAACGCCAGTTTCGCTGCCCCCCCCCCCCCCCCCTCAATCTCCTTTGTCGCTCTTTCCATCAAATCCTCGAAAGACAGATGAGTATTCCGCTTCAACTCCATCCTGATGAATCCCTGACGAAGCCCTAGCGTGAAGCCATCATTAAGGGTACCCTGACACCTCTTGGACTTGGAGGATCTCCTCATGAAACTTGTCTACGTAACTTCCCAATATTTCCTCTGGTCCTTGCTTGATGGCGAACAAAGACTCTCCTCCTTTCTTCCACTTCTTGAACGTCGAGAACCTCAACAGGAAACCTCGACACAGGTCCTTGAAGCAATGGATTGAGCTGGAGGGGAGCTGGTGGAACCAGTCTCTCACATTTTCCTTATGAGTGATGACGAATAACCAACACTTGAAGGGGTCTGACATCTGTCTGATCGAGACTGCATCTTCAAACCATTGGACATGTTGAACATGATCATCATTGCCGGTGTAGTAGGACATTTCCGGGTCCCAGAACCCCTTTGGAGCTGGGGCCGAGACGATCGACTCACTAAATCCCCCTCCCACAGTGCAAGTCGGGTGGTCACGCGACATCGGCTCGTCGTCCATGCCCACACTTGCTGAACTGGGGAAGAGCTCTCGCCCGATGAGATCTCTCTCGCTTCTTTCCACCGCCACCTCCTTCCTAAACCGCTTAACATGGGCATTCTCGCCTAGGCACGACGGCGCAACCACCGAGATAGGAGGGGTCGAGCACTCGCCGCTCGCGACGAGCGTGCGGTTTAAGGTCGTCATGATCTCTCTCTTAAACTCTTCAAACATCCGCACCATGACCAATATTGTAGGTGGTGGAGAGTTGTCTGGGTCGGCACCTTGTCCTTCATCTCCGACCATAGGACTTGATTAGGATTTTCTTATGCTGGTTAACCTCCACGCTCACCGCACCAAAATGTTGAAACCGAAACTCGGCTTCTTGTGGAGTTCAGACCCGAAATGGGTAATCTCGCACCTACTTCTCATGAAGAAGTGCACAAGAACAAAGACTTAGGACTAGGAATAGATCATGGGCTACAACATGGAGTTCCCACCACACACCTAGAAGATCTTAGAGCGCTTTCCCTCCCTATTCAATGTTGAGCTGAGACACCTTAGAGGGCACTTGAAAGCCAACCAGAAAATCAGAGGAGGAGGAAGGTAAAAAGGGATTGTATCCTCTCCAATGGTGCCCCTACGGATCTATTTATAGTTTTCCAAGTCTGGTCTGCTGATAGCTGATAACTTCACAAAATGAAGTTATCTTGTGCGTCAATTCGCCTCATTTTGACCAATTTATTTCCAAAATTTCAATCAAAAGCATGTGTAAATGAATAGATTATCTTTTGTGCAAGAATTTACGTATTATTAATATTTTAACTTATTTTTATGATAGGGAGCGATGATGAAATCACTTGTATGGGCAAAAGGAAGCATAAACAACATTCAGGAACCTATTAAAATCAGTCTGCAATTCATTGGGAGTAGTTTTTGAGTGCAGGAAGCAGAAAATAAAAATTTGTTGCAACAAACCTGCGAATTTGAATTTTTCAAAATCCGAAAATAATTCAAATTTGGAAGTTTTAAATATGAAAGGAGGTTTTCTTTCATAATTTCTGAAAATCCTTTGAGGCTCCATTACCATATAAGAGGGGATTTTTAGATCTTTTGTATCTTTGTCATTTTGGAGAGAAGGAGACCAAGTTTAGGGTTCTTGGCGGTGGAGAAGCGGATTCCGGCCACGAGAAAGGGTAGATCTGAACTTTTGAAGTCATGAACTGTAAGATCTTTATAGTTTTGTGTGTTCCTTTTCTCGCTATGAACTAATCTCTCCAAGTCTTGTATAAGGAGAGTACTATGCGTGTTTCAATGATGTAAAACTCTTGGTTGTTGAGATTTGTTGAATGATTTTTCATATTGTGAACTTTTGAATTAATTTATGAGATTTTTGGTTTTTGTCTTCAACTTATATTTCGCTGCGAGAATCGAGAGATGAGCGGTGTAATATTGGTTCGACGGCGATTTCATTATACCGCAAGATTCGAGAGAGGAGCGGTGTAAAACGTTTAACCAAAGATTTCTACTTTCGCGTTGTATTTCGAGATTCGAGAGAGGAGGAGTGCAATCGCTCATTAGTTCACCGTAGTTTAGAGGAGAGGAGGAGACTCCATCCTTTTGCTAGCGATTTGATGTTTATGTTAAACAACATTCTTCATTCCTCTTAAGTTAGAGATAACTAGGAGAATTTAGGCCGTTGGGATTTCCGAGATTCGAGAGATGATGATTTCTTCTATAAAAATCATCGCATGATAATCCATTCAACATTCTTAACTAATATTATTTCTACGCACCATTTAGACGCCCATAGGAAATCTAAATACAAGACTATTTTCTCCAATTGATAAAAGTATTTTTCAAGCTTTCTATTAGTCTACTTAATTTAATTCTTACTTAACCATCTTGATTAGTTAACATAAGATCTATCTATTTCGACTTGTTTGGATTTGAAGAACGGTGTAGCTAGTAATTGCAAGCTTTAGGTTAACCACTTCTCCGAGGGAACGATCTCACTCACACTTTATTACTTGTTACGGCACGTGCACTTGCGGCAATACGCATAGATCATTTTCCGCGTATCAAGTTTTTGGCGCCGTTGCCGGGGAGGTGCTATTAATCTATTGTTTATTTTCTTGCAATATTAGTAAATCCTAGTTTTTGGATGTCAAACTTTAATTTTGTTGTATTTTAAAGTTGTTTGTAATTTTCTGCTATTACTATTTTCTGTTCTGTTAGTGCATGTCCAGATTTCGATCCATTGAGTTATTGCCATTAAACTTAGAGATTGAAAGGACGTGTAGGAGAAATCGTAAGACTTTCCGTTTAGAACAAATCCAATCTTCAACTATGAATCCAAACGATAATCATCAGGAAGGTCAGGATTTAGGAGGTCAGGTAGAACATAATGGACACCCTGTTGAGCAAAGGAGAACATGTCGTGATTACAACATGCCTCTACAGGGAGGGTTGCAATTTAGTATCGCTAGGCCTGCAATCGAGGCCAATAATTTTAAAATCGATTCTATTGTCATGCAACTCGTTCAAAATAGTAAATTTGGTGGCCTTAATCATGAAGACCCCAATTCGCATTTGAGAACGTTCATAGAAATCTGTGATACGTTCAAGATTAATAGAGTTTCAGAAGAAGCCATTAAATTGCGTCTGTTTCCTTTCTCGCTAGAGGGGAGGGCAAAGGATTGGCTAAATTCTCTACCCAATGGATCTATTACCACTTGGGCATTCTTGATGGAAAAATTTTTAGCCAAATACTTTCCCCCATCTAAAACGGCTAAGTTGAAGCGAGATATATCTACGTTTATGCAAGGAAATGGAGAGACCTTATACGATGCTTGGGAACGTTTCAAAGAGCTACTACGTAAGTGCCCCCACCATGGCTTAGCCATCCACCAACAAGTTTGGACCTTTTACAATGGTCTCCAAACGTCCACTATGATTCAAGTTGATGGAGCCGCGGGAGGGTCACTCATGAATAAATACCCAGAAGATGCCTATGCAATATTAGAGGATTTATCCTCTAATAATTATCAACTTATTGATCGGCAAGGGCCCTCTTCTTCTACTGCTGGGTTATACCAAGTGGACCAATTAACCTCATTTGCGACTGAAATGACTTCGCAATTTAATTCAATAAATAAAAGGTTAGACGCTTTGACGTTAAACCAAAATCAATTTCTCCCACAGGTTAATAGTGTTGTTACTCCTCTGCCTAACGCTAGCCCTACTTTAACCATTGAACAACTTATAGGACATAACGAAGACGCTAACTATATAGGAGAGCAGTACAAACAAGGTCCTAACACCTACTCGAATAATTATAATCCGGAGTGGAGTAACCATCCAAATTTGTCATGGAAGAATAATTCTGGGTCTACTCCTTCGCACTTATTCAACCATAATTCCAATCACCCTCACCAACATCACAATCCTAATCAAACGGGACCTTCGCGGAAATAATCTGATGAAATCATCTTAGAGTCCATGAAGAATAACGAAGCACGTTTTTCTAGTTTAGAAGGATCCATGCGCTTAATTGAAACACAATTGGGTCAAATTGCATCCGCACTTAATACTAGAGCTCTAGGGACATTACCAACCGATACAATGCCTAATCCTAAGGGTGATAACCAACACTGTAAGGCTATTACATTGCGGAGTGGTAAGGAGTTGGCGAGTGGTTATAACAATAATCTAATGGAAACTGGTACTGCACAAATTGAAGTAGAGAGTGATAAAATTCATGAACCCACTAGAGAGTTGAATTTTGAACCTACTAAGAGTGTGGAGGAAGAGTTAGAAGAAGTAGAAGTGAATAAGAAAGAGAAAAATGTAGAGGGAATGGATAAGAAAATAATTACCTACCCACCACCACCATTTCCTCAAAGACTTAGGAAGAGCAAGCTAGATCATCAATTCCAGAAATTCATAGAAATTTTTAAGAAACTTCAAATTAATATCCCATTTGCCGAAGCCTTAGAGCAAATGCCCAGTTACGTCAAATTTATGAAAGATATTTTAAATAAAAAGAGAAAATTTGACATGAATGAAACTGTGGCGTTGACCCATGAGTGTAGTGCAATCCTTCAAAAGAAACTTCCACCCAAACTGAAAGATCCAGGAAGTTTCACGATTCCATGTTCTATTGGGTACCAATTTGAAGGAAAAGCTTTGTGTGATCTTGGGGCAAGCATAAATTTGATGCCACTTTCGATTTACCGGAAGTTAGGTTTGGGGGACATTTCTAAAACTTCATTAACATTACAACTAGCTGACAAGTCACTTACTTTTCCTAAGGGTATAGTAGAAGATGTACTTGTCAATGTGGACAAGTTTATTTTTCCGGCGGACTTTGTAGTTTTGGATATGGAAGAAGACAAGGAGATCCCACTAATTGTAGGGAGACCCTTTTTAGCAACCGGAAAAACTTTAATAGATGTCCACAAAGGTGAGTTGACCATGAGAGTCAATGATGAACAGGTAACCTTCAACATTCTTAAGGCCATGAAATTCCCTAGTGAAAAAGAAGATGTGATGGAGGTGGTTTACAGTATTTCACTCTATGACTGTGAGCAAAATAGTGGGTGGCATGATTCGAATATAGACGAGGAGATTGGAATTTTGATGGACGAGGTAGAAGTTGAGGAAGTGGAATCCGATGAGGTTAGGAATGAAGAAGTCGAATCTACTGAAAGAGAGAGTGGAGAGTGTTTTCAAGTGTGTGAGAATCGATTGGTGTCATTTCATAGGTCGGAGCCCCTAGATATGACTGAGCGGTCTTTAGCGGACAAACCCTCTATGGTTTGCCCGCCCGTCTTAGAGTTAAAACTGCTTCCTGAGCATTTGTCCTACGCATATCTAGGAGATAATGATACACTACCGGTAATAGTGAACTCTAGATTGCTACCGGAGCAGCATGACAGACTGTTGGTCATTTTGAAGAAATATAAGTTAGCCATAGGGTGGACAATAGCCGATATCCGAGGGATTAGTCCTTCCTTGTGTATGCACAAGATCCTTTTAGAGGAATCTTGTAAGGGATCCATCGAGCCTCAGCGCCGCCTTAGCCCTCCTATGAAGGAGGTGGTGAGAAAAGAGATCATTAAGTGGTTGGATGCAGGAATTATTTACCCTATATCTGATAGTTCATGGGTGTCACCCATCCACTGTGTACCTAAGAAAGGAGGGACGACCGTAGTTAAAAATGACAAGAACGAATTAGTCCCCACAAGAACAATCACAGGATGGCGTATCTGTATCGACTATCGTAGATTAAACAAGGCGACTAGGAAGGATCACTACCCGTTACCATTCATAGATCAGATTCTAGACCGACTAGCCGGAAATGAGTTTTATTATTTTCTAGATGGATATTCCGGCTACAATCAAATAACGGTTGATCCGGACGATCAGGAAAAGACAGCGTTCACGTGTCCCTTCGGTATATTCACATTTAGGAGGATGCCATTTGGGCTATGCAATGTGCCGGCCACGTTCCAACGTTGCATAATTGCAATAATGACGGATCTTATTGAACAAGGCATGGATCCTATGGACTATGGCATAGAGGTCTTTATGGATGATTTTTCCATCTTTGGAAGAACATTCAATGCTTGCTTGATGTGTTTGGAGAGAGTGCTTGCCCGGTGTGTGGAGACCAACCTAGTGTTGAACTGTGAAAAATGTCAATTTATGGTGCAGGAAGGCATTGTTCTTGGACACCGTGTATCTAGAGACGGATTGGAAGTGGATAGGGCAAAGGTCGAGGTGATTGAAAAATTACCTCCTCCCAAAAATGTAAAAGCGTTAAGAAGTTTTTTGGGCCATGCAGGATTCTACCGAAGGTTCGTTAAAGACTTCGCCAAGATCGCCAAGCCTTTAAGTGAGTTATTAGGACATGATGTGAAATTTGATTTTAATGATGAGTGTTTGAATGCGTTCAATCAATTAAAGACACGTATGACTACGGCACCGATTATAGTGGCCCCTGATTGGGGAATACCCTTTGTATTGATGTGCGATGCAAGCAACTACGCCGTTGGGGCTGTTTTGGGGCAAATGCGGGAGAAGGTCTTTCATACTATAGCCTACGCTAGTAAGACTTTAAATAGAGGCGCAAATAAATTATACCACGACCGAAAAAGAGCTACTAGCTATAGTGTTTGCATTTGAGAAGTTTAGGTCTTATCTTCTTTGCACCAAAGTGATAACATTCACCGACCACGCAGCTATCCGCTATCTTATGGAAAAAAAGGATGCTAAGCCTCGATTGATTCGATGGGTGTTGCTGCTGCAGGAGTTTGATCTAGAAATTAAAGATCGGAAGGGAGTAGATAATCCGGTGGCGGATCATCTTTCTAGGATTGAATGTTCTAATCTGCTGCTGCGATCAGAAATTAATGAAAGATTTCCCGATGAGTGGGTTTTGGCAGTGTCCGAGCAATGCATACCTTGGTATGCAGACTACGTGAATTATATTGTTAGTAGAGTCCTCCCACCCGATCTGACATATCAACAAAAGAAGATGTTTTTACATCAAGTACGCTCGTATTTATGGGATGAACCATTTTTGTTTAGAATTGGAGCACATGGGGTCGTTAGACATTGTATTCCGGAGGAGGAAAGGAAAGCCGTCTTGGACAAATGTCACAACTCTCCCTATGGAGGTCACTCTAAGGGGGATAGAACGGCAATGAAGGTCTTAGGAGCGTGGTTCTATTGGCCGACTCTATTCCGAGATGCTAAAGAATTTGTAAGTTAATGTGACCGGTGCAAAAGAAATGAAAACATTAAGAAGAACGACTCCATGCCAATGAACACTATCTTAGAAGTTGAACTTTTTGATGTTTGGGGATTAGACTTTATGGGACCTTTCGTGAACTCAAACGGTAATATGTTTATCCTTCTTGCCGTAGACTACGTTTCTAAGTGGGTCGAAGCCATAGCCACCGCTAAAAATGATGCCAAAGTGGTTTTACGCTTCCTAAAGAATTATATATTCAATCATTTTGGCACGCCTAGAGCTATTATTAGTGATGGTGGTAGTCACTTCTGCAACAATTCATTCGCTACGTTATTGAGAAAATATGGCGTCACTCACAAGTTAGCATTAGCATATCATCATAAAACAAATGGTCTCGCGGAAGTGTCTAACCGGGAAATAAAAACAATTCTTGCAAAGGCGGTTAGCTTTAATTGTAAGGATTGGTCTCAAAAGCTTAACGATGCCTTATGGGCTTACCGGACTGCATATAAGACTCCTATTGGTTTGACCCCTTATAGGCTAGTATATGAGAAAGCTTGTCATCTACCCCTTGAATTAGAACATCGAGCGTTTTGGGCCATTAAAAAGTTAAATTATGATTTCCAAACTGCAGGTGAGAAGAGACTTCTACAACTCAATGAGTTAGAAGAATTAAGGATGAATGCGTATGAGAGTGCGAAGATTTATAAGGAACGGACCAAGAAATGGCACGACCAACATTTGAGCGGAAAACAATTCGAACCCGGGCAATTGGTATTACTATTTAACTCTCGTCTAAAAATTTTTCCCGGAAAACTTAAGAGTCGTTGGTCGGGACCATTCCGAATAAAGGAAGTCCATCCGTACGGTGCAGTCACCATCGTGAATGAGCAAGACAATTCCGAATTTAAGGTTAGTGGAGAACGCTTAAAAATATTCCGATGCGATGACAATGAACGACTGGTGTCGTTCATTTTGCTGAAATGACAAAATCGTGTAGTCGGCAAAGTCCTGCCGGGACTTAAAATTAGGCGCTGCTTGTGAGGCAACCCAATCTTTTGTTTGTGTTTTTTAATTAGCTTTATCTAAAGAGTGTTAATTTAAGAGACTTTGTTTAAGCGTTTTATTTTATTTATTGTTTTTTTAAAAAAAATAAACAATAAAAAAAAGGGTAGTAAGTGTTGAAGCCGAGAAATTCTCAACCTCAGAAATCGGACTAGGCAGCCTGAAGTTACTGGTCGACCAGTCGGGAAGATGATCTCTGGTCAGGAAACAGGAACGAATTGCGCAAACAAGACCCCAGGTTGCTACGGCGGGAAGGTCCCACCACGTACCCAGTTGCTTAGGAGAAGCAACCCCTTCTCAACCAGATTGGCCGAGCTAGGTACGAAGGAGGCGAGCTGAGCAATAACGAGTCAAGGGCAGTTGCTGGAACTCGCGAGGGCTCAGGCCGAGAATTGCTTGTCCTCTCCTTCGTACCCCTGGGGTCCTATTTATAGGGAAAACCAAAGAGGGGGGGTCTTACTTATACCCCCACCCTGGCGAGTTGGCGACTTCCCTGGGGAGCTCGCCTAGAAGAGGCGAGCATCTGGCCATAGTCGCCACCTGGCGAGTTGGCCTGGGGAGCTCGCCATACTCGCCCGAACCTTCCGCGGCCCGGGGTGCTGGTCTGGATCCCCATCTTGTCTTGTTGACTTTGACTTTTGATGACCTGGCGGTGGTAGGGCCCTCCCTCGTCGAATATGGGTTGTACACAATCCCCGCTCTTTTTGGGCGACGTAGGAGCCCGGAAAGAATCATCCAACGCTTATTCGGTGAGGACCTCTGCCGAGTATCTGGACAGCTCGCATCGTCGCCTGCTGGTAGAGTAGTCTATAAATAGGGGGGGCTTCGTTTTTGAGACGGTCCTTGGAGCTCGTCGAAAATGTCGGGTGCTGAACAGCTGTTGAAGGACAATCTCGCCGCCCTGTCGGGCCTCCTCGGCATAGCCAGGTCGAAAAGACCGCGCGAGGATGATCCTACTTCCTTGCTCCCGCCGAAGAAGAAGAAGAAGACGAAAAAGGTCAAGCAGCCCGCCACTACGGTGGTCGGCTCGCCTCCACTGGCGCACCAGGTCGCCGCGGCGACCGAAAATCCCGTAGTGTCGTCCACCACCCAGAGGGTGTTGAACGACCTAGGGCTCGACGACCTCCCTGGATCGACCCGGGGTAGCCCGCTGGAGAATCCGGGAGTGACCGAGGAGCTCGCGGCCGTGAAGGAATCCGTGGTGCCTCAGGCCGAGGTGGTCACCTTGACAGGTCGCTACCTCGAACTCTTCCCGGCTGGGTGGTCGCCGCCACTTTGCTGACTTCTTTCCTTATGCAGATTCTCCGATTGCCGCCGATGCGACACTTGATGTCGTCCCCCTCAGCTCGGCGCCCTTACTCGCCCTGGCTGCCGACAGGCCGTTCAAGATCGCCCGCACGGTCAGGATAGGCCTCAGCTCGGGGAAGGCGTCTGGGTCGGCTTTGGTGAAGGACCCCCCGCCTGTGAGTAAGGAGCTGTCGGCGAAGGCCACTCCTGCCGGGTCATCTGGGCCGGTGCGCGAGGTTCCTCCGGCGAGTACGACGGCCTCTGCTGTTGCGAGCGGCGAGAAGATTCCCCCGGTGAGCGCTCCATTGCCGCCGCCGCCGCCCGCGGCGGCCACTCTTGGCCAGACGCCGAGCACCGGCTTGCCCCCTCCGCCGCCTCTGTCGAAGTCGGACTATCCGCGACCTCCTCCGCCTCCTGCGCCGAGGGCTCCGCACCACTCTGCGAGCTCATCTCGAGCTTCGCCGCCGGTGAAGAAGCCGGAGAGGCCTCGGCCACCCTACTTTCCTCCGCGGGTTGGAGACCCCGACTACGTCGGCCGAGGGTCTGGAGAGCGCGGGCAGGGCAGGCCTGCCGATCTTCCGAGCAGCTCTTCGGGGAGGCGAGATACCTCCGGGCGACCTCCTTCGCCGCGCCGATCCCGATCTCCTCGCCGTGGTGAGCCTCCTACCACTGAATACCGCTCTGCTTTTTGCTTTCTGTCCTGACGATCCATCTTCCTGCTTTGTCAGATCGCCCGGCGACCTCTGGGGCGACTTTCCTCGACGCTATCGGGCTGTCCGGGAGCGAGTATCGCCAGGCCGCCATTCGCGCCCACATGGAGCTGGAGAGCAAGTTTGACCAGCTCGCTATCTGCGATTCTCACCGACGCATCTCGGCTCTGGAGGTGAGGATGGCCAAGGTCGAAGGGCTCCAGTCGACCTTGGAAAACTATGAAGCTCGCTTTCACGTGGTCAAAGAAAATGACCGCCAGCTGCAGCTGAACAACCACCGTCTGCAGCTGGTGCTTGACGAGCTGGCCGGCATCCGGGCGAGCATGGGGTCTGCTGGACGTCTGGCGAGGATGGAGGCGCAGCTCAGGCTCGGCGATGATGCGACAGCGCTGGCGACGGAGCATTACCGGCGTGCACGCGAGATCGGCTGGGCTGGGCGACATCCGCACCCTCCTGAGCGGCCGAGGGCGCCATAATTTTTCTTTATTTTTCGAATGTAACTCGCCTCGCGCGACTTGTACTTCCGGACATCTGTTTCTAATTTGATTAATTCGTGTGTGCAAATATTCTCGCCTCTGTGTGCGTGCTTTATTTCTCGATGTGCCGAGCTTTAGTTCATTTGATTATATCGCAGGTTGATCTTCATCGCGCGAGCTCGTTAGATACTCGCTGAGACGGCTGACCCCCCCCCCCCTTTGGGCTTGTCATATCTATAAATAGGAGGGGTAGGTGGGTCATAAAGCGTATTGCTGTAGCGACCTTCTTTCCTCCTGCCGAGTATCTGAACAACCAACTCGCCGCTCTCGTTGCTTTCGGATCTCGCCATCATGGTCGGTGACGACGCCAGCGCTCGCCGACAGGCCCACGCAATTAACTTCGCAGATGCGGCTTTTAAGAAGTCCATAACCACCGAGAAGGAACTGGCGACCTTCAAGGAACGCTCCCTGCCTGACGGATACTCGGCAAGACTCCCCACTCGCAGCGAGCGCCTCAATACCCATATTGAGGGTTCGCTTGTAATGTCGCTGCGTCACTTCGACGCGGGCCTGCGGCTGCCCTTCTGGCCGGAGTTCTGCGAGATCTTGCGCTACTTCGGGATTGTCCCTGCGCAGATCAATCCCAACGGCGTAGCGATCATCATGGGATTCCTCTGCTTCCTTCGGGAAGAGAGGATCGCTTTCGACCTCTCCGTCTTCCGCCGCATCTTCGCCTTTGCGGCGACCTCGGAGGGGGTCATCTTTTTCAGCAGCCATGTCTGCACCCTGGTCGGGACCGCGAACAAGGTCCATCGCTGGAGTGAGCAGCTGATTGTCATCCATGGCGACTTCGGCGGTATTCTCGGCAGGCCGCATCAACCAGCCGATGTCGCCTTCCTTCCCCCCATCCTCGAAGGAGCTCGCGAGCAGCTCTTCGAATACTTTCGCGGTCGGCGTTTTGACGTCATTTTCTGGCGACTAAACGTCAACGTGCTCGAGCCAGTCCACCCTAACGAAAGTATGCCGAACTCGAAATGCGCCCTGGTTACTCGCTCGCCCTTTTGTCGCTGAAGCTAACCTTGTCGCGTGTTTTTGCAGTTTCCAACGAGCTTCCGGAGAAGCAGCTTCCTTTGGCGAAGGAAGTCGCCGCCACGCAGTCGGATTCTCGCCCTCCTGCCGACGTTGGGGGAAGAAGGCGGTTAAGGGAAAGTCGCGGGCCAGCTCGCAGGGTCCCGCGAGGAAGAGGGCGAAGACCTCGTCGCCGCGATCCGTCGATTGCCGGTCGCCGACGGGCGCCCAGTCGCCCCATTTCCACCCCAACTACGGCCTCGGGCAGGGGGTGGTGGACGCCTTCGGTCGCCCGCTCGTGACCTGGTCGGCGGGGGAAAATTCGGTGTCGCTGAGCACCAACCTCCCGTCCTGGTCGACTGACTGGGAGGACAATGGGGAGGCGTTCGCCGTCCTCCACGCCATCTACGGTCGGGCCGACGCGGAGTCCGTCATGGAGCTGACCCCGACGGAGCTCGCCCATCAGTCGGCCTGCGCTCTCGCGCGGTCTGCCGAGCTGGGGCATTACTCGGCGAGGAAGCTGTTGGAGGTGACCGACGCCCTCAAGGTCGTCTCCAAGAAGGCCATCGACCTCGGCATGCAATCAGTCCGTTGGAAGGACTTCGAGGTGAGCTGTCCTTGGGTGGGTTGCTCGATTTGTGTCGTTGATAGGTTCTGACGTTGGTCATCTCGCAGGCTGCCGAGATAGAAGCGGCGAAGAAGCTCTCCGAGTGCGAGGAGAAGCTCGCCGCCTCCCAGGCCGAGCTGGAGGCGGCCCAAACTCGCGCTGCGGTGATGGAGACTAGGTTGATCGCTGCTGAAGGACGGCCGAACTCCTCAACCTCGCTACCTGAGGACCCGGCGCGAGTGGTGAAGCAATCGCGCGTCCTCTGGGAGGAGAGATCCTCCGTTCGCCGCGAGATCGCGCGGGCGGCGGGGAACGTCATACTCGCGCGCCTTAGGCTCGGGGGCCAGCTCGTCGAGGGGGAGAAGCCGCTCACTGTCGACGAGCTCATTCCCGAGCTGCTCGCCGAGGGGACTGTCCCGCCGTATGGCGCGTCGTCGCCGACCAGCTCCGGTGATTCTGACAGCAGCGGCAGCGGAAGCAGCAGCGGCAGCGGAAACAGCAGCGGCAGCGGAAACAGCAGCGGCGAGAGTGCAGAGAGCGACGACTTTGCAGATATTGGCGATATTGGTGATGATGAATATCGGCCTGATACTGGCGACGACGAGTCCTAGTTGCTCGCCGATATTCTTTTTGTAAATCAAATTTTTGACTTAATGATTTATACAAAGTTTTGGTTCTTTCTCTGACTGGATGTTACTCGTTAGGCTCATAGGCTCGGAGAGGGACGCTCGCTAGGTCGCAGGGGGATGGTCCCGACATCACCCATCCGCTCGCCGGGACCTACTCGCCCCTGCACCTGGATACTCGTGGACCTGCTGAGAACCGCGCGGGTGGCGTGCGGGACATACTCGCACCCCCCCGGGGGTCGCTTACTCGCGCGATTCCAGTTCGCCTCCCCGCATGGGGTCTGCTCGCCTACTCGCGCGAGATCCGCTCGTCTGCTCGCGCGTGACGAAAATTGAACCGGGCTTAGTCGTCGAACATAGCCTGCGGGCCCCTCATTCTCGTCATCGAGGAGATCGGCCGATTCCCGAGAGGAGCTCGTGGGGATACCGGTCTTACGACGCTGCTCAACTCGAGGCCTTGGATTACAATCGAGGAGATCGGCCGATTCCCGAGGAGAGGAGCTCGTGGTGATACCGGTCTTACGACGCTGCTCAACTCGAAGTCTTGTATTACGATCGAGGAGATCGGCCGATTCCCGAGGAGAGGAGCTCGTGGGGATACCGGTCTTACGACGCTGCTCAACTCGAGGCCTTGGATTACAATCGAGGAGATCGGCCGATTCCCGAGGAGAGGAGCTCGTGGGGATACTGATCTTACGACGCTGCTCAACTCGAAGTCTTGAATTACAATCGAGGAGATCGGCCGATTCCCGAGGAGAGGAGCTCGTAGGGATACCGGTCTTACGACGCTGCTCAACTCGAAGTCTTGTATTACGATCGAGGAGATCGGCCGATTCCCGAGGAGAGGAGCTCGTGGGGATACCGGTCTTACGACGCTGCTCAACTCGAAGTCTTGTATTACGATCGAGGAGATCGGCCGATTCCCGAGGAGAGGAGCTCGTGGGGATACCGGTCTTACGACGCTGCTCAACTCGAAGTCTTGTATTACGATCGAGGAGATCGGCCGATTCCCGAGGAGAGGAGCTCGTGGGGATACTGGTCTTACGACGCTGCTCAACTCGAAGTCTTGTATTACGATCGAGGAGATCGGCCGATTCCCGAGGAGAGGAGCTCGTGGGGATGCCGGTCTTACGACGCTGCTCAACTCGAAGTCTTGTATTACGATCGAGGAGATCGGCCGATTCCCGAGGAGAGGAGCTCGTGGGGATACCGGTCTTACGACGCTGCTCAACTCGAAGTCTTGAATTACAATCGAGGAGATCGGCCGATTCCCGAGGAGAGGAGCTCGTGGGGATACCGGTCTTACGACGCTGCTCAACTCGAAGTCTTGTATTACGATCGAGGAGATCGGCCGATTCCCGAGGAGAGGAGCTCGTGGGGATACCGGTCTTACGACGCTGCTCAACTCGAAGTCTTGTATTACGATCGAGGAGATCGGCCGATTCCCGAGGAGAGGAGCTCGTGGGGATACCGGTCTTACGACGCTGCTCAACTCGAAGTCTTGAATTACAATCGAGGAGATCGGCTGATTCCCGAGGAGAGGAGCTCGTGGGGATACCGGTCTTACGACGCTGCTCAACTCGAAGTCTTGTATTACGATCGAGGAGATCGGCCGATTCCCGAGGAGAGGAGCTCGTGGGGATACCGGTCTTACGACGCTGCTCAACTAAAAGTCTTGAATTACAATCGAGGAGATCGGCCGATTCCCGAGGAGAGGAGCTCGTGGGGATACCGGTCTTACGACGCTGCTCAACTCGAAGTCTTGAATTACAATCGAGGAGATCGGCCGATTCCCGAGGAGAGGAGCTCGTGGGGATACCGGTCTTACGACGCTGCTCAACTCGAAGTCTTGTATTACGATCGAGGAGATCGGCCGATTCCCGAGGAGAGGAGCTCGTGGGGATACCGGTCTTACGACGCTGCTCAACTCGAAGTCTTGAATTACGATCGAGGAGATCGGCCGATTCCCGAGGAGAGGAGCTCGTGGGGATACCGGTCTTACGACGCTGCTCAACTCGAAGTCTTGAATTACAATCGAGGAGATCGGCCGATTCCCGAGGAGAGGAGCTCGTGGGGATACCGGTCTTACGACGCTGCTCAACTCGAAGTCTTGAATTACAATCGAGGAGATCGGCCGATTCCCGAGGAGAGGATCTCGTGGGGATACCGGTCTTACGACGCTGCTCAACTCGAAGTCTTGAATTACAATCGAGGAGATCGGCCGATTCCCGAGGAGAGGAGCTCGTGGGGATACCGGTCTTACGACGCTGCTCAACTCGAAGTCTTGAATTACAATCGAGGAGATCGGCCGATTCCCGAGGAGAGGAGCTCGTGGGGATACCGGTCTTATGACGCTGCTCAACTCGAAGTCTTGAATTACTGCCCCTCCGGCGCCCTCTCCCTCTCCAGCAGTCTTCCCTTGTCTTGCCCAAGCGGTCGGTCTCCATCGAGCCGTGCCAGGAACTCCTTGTTCCTTTCCTCTCCCTGGATGAACACATTGGCTCTCTCCACCATCTCCTCGAACGATTTGGGCGGCCTGTGTCCCAACTCCATGTTGAACAGACCCTGCTTCAGCCCGAACTTGAGGGCCACCATCAAGGTGAACCCGTCTACCTCTTCCACCTCCAGCACCTCCTCCTGGAATCGATCGATGTACCGGCCCAAACTCTCGTGCTGCCCCTGCACGATCTTGAAGAGGGCGGTCGCCTCCTTCTTCCTCCGTTTGGACGTCGCAAACCTTGCTAAAAGGCCCCTTCGCAGATCTGGGAAGCAGTAAACTGACCCGGCTGGCAGCTGGTGGAACCAATCTCTCGCGCTACCCTTGAAGGTAATGGAGAAGAGCCGGCACTTGAGAGCATCGGACATGTTGCGAATGGAGACCACATCCTCAAACCACTGAAGATGTCCTACCGGGTCGTCCTTGCCGGAGTAGTACGAGAGGACCGGCTCTCTGAAGTTGTCGGGGACGAGGGCCGCGAGGATCTCGTCGCAAAAGGGGCTCCTCCCTTCCTGGCGGCGGCGAGTATCCTCTCCGCTCGAGCAGTCATACTCGCTCCATCGGCGAGTATCTCCATACCTCGCCGAGAGTTCTGGATCTCGAAACCGGATTCCTTGACTACTCGCCGGGTGATGTCGCGGCGGGATCACCTGTTCTCCACTCGCCCAAGCGGGCTCCTTCCCTGCTCGCCGAGTTGGTATCTCCTCGCCCGGGGGTGTCCGGCGGCGGGGGGAAGTCGCCGTCACCTCAGGCGGATTGGACAACCCGACGAGTATTGCCTTCTCCACTCTTCTTGCGAACTCTTCAAAAGCCGCCACCGTCACATACTCGCTACCTTGCCCCGGGACTCCAGCTCCCGCCGAGTTACCTCCCAACTCGCCCCGATCTCCACCATCGGCCATCTTCCAACCACGACTTTCTTCTTCGGTCGCTATCCACGCTCACCGCACCAAGTGTTGAAGCCGAGAAATTCTCAACCTCAGAAATCGGACTAGGCAGCCTGAAGTTACTGGTCGACCAGTCGGGAAGATGATCTCTGGTCAGGAAACAGGAACGAATTGCGCAAACAAGACCCCAGGTTGCTACGGCGGGAAGGTCCCACCACGTACCCAGTTGCTTAGGAGAAGCAACCCCTTCTCAACCAGATTGGTCGAGCTAGGTACGAAGGAGGCGAGCTGAGCAATAACGAGTCAAGGGCAGTTGCTGGAACTCGCGAGAGCTCAGGCCGAGAATTGCTTGTCCTCTCCTTCGTACCCCTGGGGTCCTATTTATAGGGAAAACCAAAGAGGGGGGGGGTCTTACTTATACCCCCACCCTGGCGAGTTGGCGACTTCCCTGGGGAGCTCGCCTAGAAGAGGCGAGCATCTGGCCATAGTCGCCACCTGGCGAGTTGGCCTGGGGAGCTCGCCATACTCGCCCGAACCTTCCGCGGCCCGGGGTGCTGGTCTGGATCCCCATCTTGTCTTGTTGACTTTGACTTTTGATGACCTGGCGGTGGTAGGGCCCTCCCTCGTCGAATATGGGTTGTACAGTAAGAGTAAGAATATAAGACAACGATTAAAAAAAAAGAATTAGACTAATGCATTTCGGTGGACAGTAGAAAGTTTTTTGTAACAATTTTCTCTAATGCAAATTTTTTGTTAAAACAAATTTTTTACTGACTGCGCTGGATGTCTTTAGCCTACACCTCCGGTTCAGCAAAAAACCGGGTGGCCACAGTGGTGTCCGGTCCAATAATGAAATTATCACATATAAAAAATGAAAAAAAAAACAAATTTTAAAAGAAAGCCGGCGATTCTCCTCTTCCACCAATCCCGATCTCCAGCATTCAACCCTTAGAAAAAAAAATCTTGCACGGAGGATCGACTGAGAGAGTGCGGGGAGCGAGCACGGCAAAGTTCACGGTGGGGGCGGTGCTTCGCGAATTTCGGAAAACAAGGATTGGCGAGCTTCCGGCGTGAACAACCTCGGTGATTTCTCCTGTTCACCGTCTTCACCACGACCAACCCCGAGCCTATCTTATGCACTGCACATTAGGGCAGTTCCACCGAGAACACTACGATAATCAGGAGCGAAGAGACACGTGGCGTAGCGGAACCGTGAGCGGCGGAAATACTCAGATCTCCGGGAAACCTAGGTAAATCTTCAACCTTTAAAATTTTGTATTTTCATGCCCCGATTTTGGCGGTGCAGTTCACGCAGCTAATGGTAGTTGTTAGCAGAATGTTTTGGTTTGTCGGATTTCTGTATATAGAACTATTGCTCAAACAAGGTTCCCTGTCATCCGTAAGTGATTTGGAAGTTCATTTCCCCATTTTCTGTATTCACATGCACTAGGAATTTTCTTATGTGAATGGCCGTATTACATTGAAAAATGTTATTTCTAATCTCAAGCTTGGCGACTAGTTCCTTTCGTCGTTTTGGTTTATATTCATGCCGGATATCTTTGCGTTTCCAGTGTTGATTAATTGTGGACACGTAATTATTGACCTGCATCATCATTTCCTCTTGAACACACTTAATTTCAACTCTTATGTTGCAACTCTCTGGATTTGGTAAGTTGTTAGTATTTGAACAGGGCTGTATGTGGGTCATGTTTCACACTCTTCTCCGTGTTCCTTTTATTAAATGCTTTAATCTAACTAAGTTAACCTCATGCTGTTATATTTAATAGTCTTTACTTGTACGAACTTGGCCCATTAATTTGGCTAATTTTCAATTATGACTCGATCTGGTCAGTTCATTATTTGTCTACATTCTGATGGTGGTTTGCGTGCTACTTGGATACACTTTTGATGTACACTTATAAATAAAATTAATTAGCATTTATTCACTTTGCTTGGATTTGAGAATTTTTGGTGGAACTAGTGAGATCTAATTCTGGAAGCTAGTCTTCGTTGTGGCTTTGTGTGTAGTCCTTTGCAGGTATTTGTTAGACAAACAGTCGCGATCAGCTTTTAAATCATAACATTATATAATCAGACGAAAAGGATGCGAGAGATTGACACTTTGGTCGGCATACTTCAGGGAAGTATTATGTTTCAATGGAAATCATTTTAAAATTTTATAACATTTGTCACACCACCTGTTTCACCCAACTCGATCACTTTAATTTTAACGACAATCTTTGCTAGAGACTAGCAACAATTTAGGTGTAAGGGTGTGAAGTTACCTTCAATTACCTTCACCGAATCAGTAGTGAATAACTTAGTAACTCTTCATTGCAATTCCTTTGCTCTTAGTTCAATTTTTGCAACTTTTTATGGTTAGTAGATTTATCAAAACTTAAAAATTTTGACTTTGCTTTTGACATTAGTAAGATATATTAGAGCTCCATTTTTGATTTTCCCCATGCACTGTATTCCTTAAGAAAATTTGTGTCTGACAAAAGAATTTCATTATTTCTGAATATAGAGGGGAAGAGATGAACAAGAACTGAGTCGATGATATAGGCTTAAACATGGAGTCTAAGTAGTAATTTGAAAATATCACTGATATATCTTTGTGTTTGAGTCTACCCTTTTGGGATTCAACTTACTCATGAAAATAATATCTTACATCGATACTAGTCATTTCTTAATAAATGTTCCTACTCTGGGTGTTTTTCTTATATAAAAAAATTTATTGAAAAAAAATGTCATAGTGATATGTGGCCCGAGTATGTGTACACCCACTTGGAATGATCCCAATTATGACCTTAAGTAAAAAAATTTGATTAAGATGCCTTAGTGACATGCGGCCTAGGTATGTATACACATATCTGGAATGATCCCAACTATGCGCACAAAAAAAATTTGAGAAAAAAAAATTATGTATAAGTCATAGTGATATGCGGCCTAAGTGTGTGTACACTCACTCGGAATGATCCCAACTATGAACATAAAAATTATATTTGTACATGAGAGGTAGACCCCAGTGTATGGAGCATAGTTAAGAATTTTAACTAGGAAGGTGTCTTGCTACCATCAAAAATCAAATTTATAGCCAAACCAAAACTCATCGCATTGCCTACCCTTACAATTTATCCTACACTGCTAAACTCTTGTTTAAGCCAACTCAATGTCTTGATTTATTGTCATCATCCCCCATCTATGTGGAAATTTAATGAATCAAGTTGTTTGGAAGTAGATAATTTTAAGGAATATCACACACAACACTAGAAAATTGTTATGGAGCTTTATTCGTTATCGAACTAATGAATCTTCGCAAGTTTGAAATTTTAAGTGATTGACACTTTCACTAATCTATAAAAAAAATTCAAGAGTAAGGTCATTTGGAACATGTTTGTGGCAGGTGTTCACTCACTCAATGATGTGTAATGTTTTATCTTTGCTAGGGACTAGCAAAGGTTCAGGTGTGAGGGTGTGATAACTTCACAAAATGAAGTTATCTTGTACGTCAATTCGCCTCATTTTGACCAATTTATTTCCAAAATTTCAATCAAAAGCATGTGTAAATGAATAGATTATCTTTTGTGCAAGAATTTACATATTATTAATATTTTAACTTATTTTTATGATAGGGAGCGATGATGAAATCACTTGCATGGGCAAAAGAAAGCATAAACAACATTCAGGAACCTATTAAAATCAGTTTGCAATTCATTGAGAGTAGTTTTTGAGTGCAGGAAGCAGAAAATAAAAATTTGTTGCAACAAACCTGCGAATTTGAATTTTTCAAAATCCGAAAATAATTCAAATTTGAAAGTTTTAAATATGAAAGGAGGCTTTCTTTCATAATTTCTGAAAATCCTTTGAGGCTCCATTACCATATAAGAGGGAATTTTTAGATCTTTTGTATCTTTGTCATTTTGGAGAGAAGGAGACCAAGTTTAGGGTTCTTGGCGGTGGAGAAACGGATTCCGGCCACGAGAAAGGGTAGATCTGAACTTTTGAAGTCATGAACTGTAAGATCTTTATAGTTTTGTGTGTTCCTTTTCTCGCTATGAACTAATCTCTCCAAGTCTTGTATAAGGAGAGTACTATGCGTGTTTCAATGGTGTAAAACTCTTGGTTGTTGAGATTTGTTGAATGATTTTTCATATTGTGAATTTTTGAATTAATTTATGAGATTTTTGGTTTTTGTCTTCAACTTATGTTTTGCTGCGAGAATCGAGAGATGAGCGGTATAATATTGGTTCGACGGCGATTTCATTGCACCGCAAGATTCGAGAGAGGAGCGGTGTAAAACGTTTAACCAAAGATTTCTACTTTCGCGTTGTATTTCGAGATTCGAGAGAGGAGGAGTGCAATCGCTCATTAGTTCACCGTAGTTTAGAGGAGAGGAGGAGACTCCATCCTTTTGCTAGCGATTTGATGTTTATGTTAAACAACATTCTTCATTCCTCTTAAGTTAGAGATAACTAGGAGAATTTAGGCCGTTGGGATTTCCGAGATTCGAGAGATGATGATTTCTTCTATAAAAATCATCGCATGATAATCCATTCAACATTCTTAACTAATATTATTTCTACGCACCATTTAGACGCCCATAGGAAATCTAAATACAAGACTATTTTCTCCAATTGATAAAAGTATTTTTCAAGCTTTCTATTAGTCTACTTAATTTAATTCTTACTTAACCATCTTGATTAGTTAACATAAGATCTATCTATTTCGACTTGTTTGGATTTGAAGAACGGTGTAGCTAGTAATTGCAAGCTTTAGGTTAACCACTTCTCCGAGGGAACGATCTCACTCACACTTTATTACTTGTTACGGCACGTGCACTTGCGGCAATACGCATAGATCATTTTCCGTGTATTAATAGCAAAATCTTGCCTTCTGATTTTACTATACGCAACCCAAAACGGTTTGCCAATAACGTAACTCCGCTGTTAAAGAGGCTATTAGCAGGCCAAATTGGGATTCATCTAGGAGAAAACTGCCGAGAGAGAGTTTACCACTCGCCTGGGGCGGCGAGTGCTTAATGAGGCATGTACTCGCCGCCTGCCTTAACTATGGGTCAGTGCGAGTCGAAACACCTCACTCGCCCCTTGCTTGCTCTCGGTCCATACCGTACGCGAGCTAGGCGAGACCTAGCCACTCGCGCACCCAGCTTGCCTTAACCTGAATGGTCCCTTCTGACCTTGACTCCACTTCTAAGGGCCCTACTCACCGAATACGAGGTTGTACACTTTATATTTACCCATGTGTGGTATCTTGAATGGATAAGATGATTATCCTCACCTCTCTCTCTCCTTCTCACGCCTTTTCTGTATTCTCTCTCTATCTCACCCCCTTCCCAAGTTGGCCCTAATTCCACCTCCAACCAGCCCTAATTCCACCTCTAGCCAGCCCTAATCCACCGCCCAACTGGAGGAACACGCTCCGGCACACTGACATATGAGGTTACAAATGACATTCCTTGACATATTGGTATCATAGGGATCTCTGATCGCTAACCCTACCATAAGATCTCATGCTCTTCCGTTTCCAGACATCGCGCCCCGCCTTACTGCGTCAGACAGCCTAGGACTTCTGTCGCTTCCGTCGACGCCTCCACGCATTATGATTGCCGATCATGATCTTTTCTAGCAGATCTTGGACCGCCTCGACCGCATGGACTCTGACATTGCGAAGCCAACTCCCGCACCGCCCACCTCTCCACGACGTTTCCCCGCTCGATCGGTCGGCATGTCAACTCCACCCCGAAGCATTCGTTCTGCGATGGGACCCCCGGTCACTTCCCTGAGGGCAATGAGTTTCTCCGGTACGTCAAGCTGGATTTTCTTATGTTTGGAGAACATGAAGATCCGCTCTCATGACTTACCAAATATGAGCTTTTCTTCTCCAACCAATGCACCACCAGCGATGACCAGCTTGGCCTCACCTCCTTCCACCTCATTGGGGCCGCCCACTTGTGTTTTTCTCAACTACAACGCGACCGTCCTTACCTTCAGTGGGATGAGTTCAAGACCGCTTGCACACTCCGTTTTGGTCCGTCGTTACGAGGCAACCCCTCAGGGACCTCATTGCGCTCTGCCAAATGAGATCATTGGACGACTATCTCGATTGCTTTTAACTATTGCTAGGCCGCGCCCCGTCCGTTCGGCTTGATCAACAGGTTCCCATTTTTTACGGCCCACCTACATGAGCGCCTCCACCTTGATGTTGAATTCCTAGACCCTCTCGACCTCAACACTATTATGAGTATGGTCCGGACATGAGAACGTCACATCCTCTTGGACCGCCTTTATCTCCACAGTCGGGACCACACAACATTTTTTTGGGGAACTTATCCCTTGTCACCAACGCCACCAGTGCCCAGGAAGGGCGATTCACTGAAGCCTCCATTTCATCGCCGCTTATCCATATGGCAGACCGTCGAGCCAAGGGGCTATGTCTCAACTGTGACAAAATGTTTGGACCCGGCCACCATTAAAAGCACCTATTTTGGATTGAGGTTGACGACCCCTCCGATGATGATGATGAGGGTACGGATATCGAGGCACCAGAGATCTCCATCTATGTTATTGTCAGCCTACAGAGTGGCCATATGCTCCATCTTCCCGACAACCTTGCAGGCACAACCCCGTTGCCCTTCTAGATTTGGAAAATACACATAACTTCATCTGACACATAACGATGGAAAGTCTTCGTCTCTCAATCACAAACTACCGCCAAATTCAAGTCTCGAATGTGAATGGACATAGTATGGCATGCCCGGGACTATGTCGTAGGGTATCCTTGATGATTCACAATCGATCCTTTGAGGTGGACTTCTTAATTGTCGACCTTGGAGGCATTGATGTCGTCTTGGGTGTTTGTTGGCTCCAAACATTGGGTCCAATTACATGGGATTTCAACAATCTGACATTGCAATGGTATCATGGCCCCAAGAGAGTGGGATGGCATTGTATCTCTCCACCCGCCAACCCGCAATCCTTCCTTTTGCAGGGCCCGACTGTCTCTACCGACCCCCCTCCCAAGATCTCCATCTCCTCCTGCTAGAATTTGGAGATACCTTCACCATTCTAGCCACGTTACCGCCACATCATTCTCAGGACCATAACATTTGTCTCCTACCGGGTGCTGCCCCAGTCGTGGTACGACCTTACCGCTACCCGTTTCTCAAAAAAGATGAGATTAAACAATAATGATCCGCCATGCAACAACATGGGTTAATTCGACGGATCATCTCCCCATTCTCCTCGTCGGATGTCCTTGTCCATAAGAAGAATAACACAAGCCGTCGTCGGGCACCCCACTCGGGCTGCCCTGACTGCCTGGGAGGTACTTTTATCATTTCGCTAAAATTGGTGATTCAGGTGACCAAACGGAGCAAGACCATTTGCCAACACAAATTCCTCCCTGATGTAATTACCAGTATATCCCTCCAGAAAATTATAAATAGGCCCCAAGCCTTCATTTGAAGACGAGCAACTCCAGAGGCAAGAGAGAGCTCTGAGGTTTTCCTGCGAGAACGTGGAACCTAAATTGTTTCTCCGCTAAGAATTCGGTATGCTCCCTCTCTAATATGGAGGCATATCAAGGCTTCCAAGGAACGCCATTCTTCTCCACATGAGCACTCTCATCAAGGCTCCGACTCGGGAGGAGTGCTCCCATCCAGGCTCCGAGAACTTGACGATTTTGCCTAATGGAGCACTCTCATCTAGGCTCTAAGGCCTTAGTTTCTTTTTCACTGTTTTCATATTTGGTACTTGTAATAGAGAGATGGCATGCCACCATCCGAGGAAATATCGTAACTCTTGTAAACTCAATTAAAACAGTGGATTTTGGTTTGACACAGATCCGACCACGTGATTTTTCACCCTTTTGGGTTTTCCACATAAAAAAAAAATTCTGTCATTTGATGATGTTTTTCTTCGACCATTTGCGCACCCGGTCAAATTTCAAGCTAAGACGGTCTTATTCTCCAGACCGGGGATAAACCGGGTGACCCACAATAATATATTTGTATATATAATCTATAAGGGTAAACACTCTTTGGTGCAGGAGCAAATTTGGAAAGGCCAATGTTGCACCTGTACAACCCATATTCGTTGAGGGTAGGCCCACTCAAAGTCATGTCAGCAAAGGCTCAGAGTCAACGGGTCAATGCAGGAGTCAAAGTCAACATTCATGACAGTAGAAGACTTAGACGAGTATGGAGAGCACCCCTTGCACACTCGTATGGTAAGAGACCAACATAGATACTCGCCTAAGCCAGGCGAGCTCCTCTAAAAGTCGTATGGTCGCCAGGTGGTGGTTTGGCTATAAATAAGACCCCCCCCCTCCGCCCCACCACTTGGATTTGCCTATAAATAGGACCCAAGAGGTAAAAGATTTGAGACTTTTGCCTGAGCTTTGGAATCTCATTTCTAAAGATCTGAGTCGTGAGATAGTGATCATTCCGCATAGTTGTCATCTTGAGATAGTCGACTGGCTAGTGTCCCTCTTGTACCCTACTCGGCCATTTTTGGTTGTAGAGGAGAAATTCCTTCTAAGCTTCTTGTTGGAGTTAGAGACCGGGCGGTCTGTCGGTCTGGCTTGGCGGGTTATTGACCGGGCGGTCTGGCGGTTTGCCTTCAGCGGTTTGGTTGCTGTGTTGAGGTCTGAGGTCCAAGTGGTCTAGCGGTCTGTTACTGGCGACTAGGAGACCGGGCGGTCTAACGGTCTCACATGGCGGCTTGTCTCTCTCTCTAGCAGTGGCCGAGCGGTTAGCCCATCTGTCTAACCGCGCGGCTTGTTCCGGTCTGTTGTTCTAGCCGCCCAGATTTTTTGTATAGTTTTAGTCCCACATCTCTTATTTGTATTCTCTCTTCTCTCCTCCATTATATATAAGAGAGGCCATACCTTTGTAATAAATACCTTTTTCTGATAATAAAATTTCAGTTATACCATTTCCGGCTTGTTTTAGTTCGCTTCTCACATGGTATCAGAGGAATCGATCCTTTCCTCCTGATTCTGTGCTCCTCTCTGTCCGCGCGTCTTGCTTCTCCGGCTTGCGCCCTGTCCACGCGGTCTCCTTGTCGTTGCCCTCTATGTACGCGACCTGTTGCCTTGTTCGCTGCGATCTGTCGCCTTGTTCGCCGCGACCTATCGTCGTGTGCCTTGCCCTCTCTTGTGCTTCTGTTCGAGCGGACTGTCTGCTTGCCGCTCGACTTCTTCCCCTCTGCTTGTTACTGCGGCTTGGTCGTGGTCTTTCTGGCCGCTGGTGTTTGACATCCTGACCGCTGCAGTTCCTCTTCTACATATCCGCGCGGCTTGTTTTCTAACCGCGCGGCTTCCTGTTGGTTTGCTCTTATGGCTCTTTCTGATGCTTCCACTGTCACCACTCCTGCCGCCACCCCTGTAGCCAATCCGGCTCCGCCTCTACCTCCTACTCCTTCCGGGAACCTTGGCACCGTTTCCAAGCTTGTCGGCTCCAACTACCCGGATTGGAGCATCTCTTTCACCTTTCTCCTTCGCTCGCAACGCAAACGACACCATCTCGTTGATGACCCTCCTCCTACCACTTCACCTCTCTTTGATGACTGGGATGCGAGTGACGCTCTTGTGCGTACTTGGCTCGCTAACAGTCTATCTGATGAGTGCCTTCCCGTCATCCGTCATGATGAGACGGTGAAGGCCGCTTGGCTTCCTCTTGCTGCTTTGTATTCCAAAGGGGCTCAGACGTCCCGCATCTATACGTTGTATGCGGACCTCTTTGCCCGGCCTACCTTGTCTCCTGCTGCTGCCTACCAACAAGTTCAAGCTCTTAGGGCTGAGATTCTTCAGAATCGCCCCTTTTCTGCGGATCTGGCTCAACAACACAAGCACTTCCAGGAGCTTCTGGTTGTGTGTTATCTGCTCCGTCTTCCTGACACTTATGACATGATCCGCCAACAAATTCTGGGTGAGGCGGAATCTCCTACTTTAGATGCCACCGCTGCTCGCATCGTCGCTGTCACCTCTCTCCTTCAGCGCCCGCTTCTGCCCGCTCCTGCTCCTCCGGATAACTATGCTCATCAAACTCAGCGGAGTGGCTCTGGTAGCCGCAGTCATCAGTCTGGCGGACGTCCTTCTTCCCGCTATCTCTGCTCTCACTGCGGCCGCACCGGACACACTCTTGACCGCTGCTGAACAAAGCATCCCCATCTTCGCCCCTCGGGTGACTCTTCCGCCTCTTCTTCCAAGCCGTCTGCTTCTGTGGTCACATCATCAGGTAGTGCCCATGTGGTCACTCAAGGTAAATGACTTATCGACTCCGGTGCAACTAATCATATGACGGGTAATCCTCAGTGCTTCTCCCTCCTCGAACAGCATGATCGGTTGCCCCCGGTCCTAGTTGCAGATGGTTCTCCCTCCCCGGTTCATGGGTCGGGAGTGGTTCATGTTACTCCGTCCCTTCGGCTAGAGGACACTCTCTATGTGCCCAAGTTTCCGTGCAATCTGTTGTCGGTTACTTCTTTGTGCAAGCAGCTTCAATGTTCTGTAACGTTTACTCCATCTTCTTGTTCTTTTCAGGATCCGAGCTCCCAGCGGACGATTGCTACTGGGACTGAGAGTGGCGGCCTCTACTTCCTCGACAACATTTCCGCTTTGTCCGCCTTCTCTTCTTCTTGTACGGATCTTCTCCAGTGGCATCTCCGTCTCGGTCATCCTCCACCACGGCTTCTACATCAGCTTCTGCCTCACCTCCCTCCCTCCACCACTCCTCTCCACTGCGAAGCATGTCAACTTGGCAAGCATCATCGTTCCTCCTTCCCGCCGAAGCAAGGTCGGGGCTCTACCCGTCCGTTTTATCTAGTCCACTCCGATATCTGGGGACCTGCTCCTACCCTTACTATTGGTCGGGGTAGTTCTTATTTTGTAACCTTTATTGATGATTTTTCTAGATGTACTTGAGTGTATCTCTTACGAGATCGCTCTGAACTTTTTAATGTATGGACCTCCTATTATCATTTAATTAAAAATCAGCTTGGTGTTGGTATTAAAATTTTTCGTTCTGATAATGCACAAGAGTACTTAAGTCATGATTTTACCTCTTTCTGTGTGCAACATAGCGTTATTCATCAGACAAGTTGTGTCTATACATCCCAACAAAATGGGGTGGCGGAACGCAAAAACCGTCACCTCCTCGATGTTGCTCGCACATTGATGACTCAAATGCATGTCCCTCGCTCATATTGGGGCTATGCTGTTCTTCTTGCCTGTTATCTCATCAATCGCATTCCCTCCTCCGTTCTCAAGGGAAAAACCCCTTTTTCCATCCTTTATCCAAGCAAGGAGCCTTTTCCTCTCCCTCTCCGAATCTTTGGGTGCACTGCTTTTGAGCATGCCCCATCTGCCACCCGTGATAAGCTCTCCCCTCGCTCCACCAAATGTGTCTTTCTGGGGTACTCAGCCACTCAGAAAGGCTACTGCTGCTTTGATCATGTTCTTCGTAAGCAGTTCGTCTCCGCTGACGTTACCTTTTTCGAGAATGCCTCCTACTTCTCGGATGACTCCTCTTCTCTTCCCCCCACCTCTGATTCTCCTGTTATTCCGTTCGTTCCCTCATCTCCTGCTGCGATATCCGCTCCTCCTCCGTCTCCGCCCACTCCTCTCCCTCCGCCTCTCTCTCCGCCTCCATCTCTCTCGTCTCCGCTGCCGTCGCTCTCTCCTCCTGGGCCAGCTCTCTCTGCCACGGATGCTCTGGATGCTGAGGAGCCTGCCGACCTGGATCTTCCTGTAGCTCTTCGCAAAGGGGTGCGGACATGTACCCTACACCCCCTTGCTGCTATTGTTTCATATGATCATCTTACCCCTTCTCGCAGTGCCTTTGCACTGGCTATCTCTGCTACTACCACACCTCGTTCCTACCAGGAGGCCCTTGTCATTCCTCACTGGAAGCTGGCCATGGATGAGGAAATGGAGACCCTCACAGAGCGGGGTACCTGGACTCTTGTCTCTCCTCCCGTTGATACAGATGTTGTTGGCTGTCGCTGGGTCTTTGTAGTCAAATTTGGCCCAGATGGCACTGTGAACCGTTACAAAGCTCGCCTGGTGGCTAAGGGCTTTACTCAAACCTATGGGGTTGACTACTTTGACACCTGCTCTCCCGTGGCTCGTCTCTGCACTATACGGGTCCTTCTCTCTGTGGCGGTCAACAAAGACTGGCCGCTTTCCCAGCTGGATATCAAGAATGCCTTCCTTTATGGTGATTTTCAGGAGGCCGTCTACATGGAGAAACCTCCAGGGTATGTTGCTCAGGGGGAGACACGAGTATGCCGGCTACAGAAGGCAATCTATGGCCTCAAGCAGAGCCCTCGAGCTTGGTTTGACAAGTTCAGCGGCATCGTGGCGGCCGTTGGTTTTGCTCGCAGCGCTGCTGATCACTCTCTATTTATTCGCAAAACCTCTTCGGGACTGGTGGTTCTTGCAGTATATGTTGATGATATTCTTCTCACTGGTGATGACCAGGAATGGGTAGCCTTGACAAAGCGGCATCTTCGCCAACATCTAGTCACGAAAGATATGGGTTCTCCGAAGTACTTTTTGGGGATCGAAATCTCTCGGAAGCCCAACTCTTTAGTCCTCTCTCAGCGTAAGTATGCTCTTGATATTTTAAAAGAAGCAGGATTGACTGGGGCCAAACCTGCCCGATGTCCCATGGCTGTTGGAGAAGACAAAACCTGGACAGATGGTTCGCCTCTTCTTTCAGATGCTTCGCGGTACAGGCGTTTAGTTGGTAAGCTCATATACCTCACCGTGACTAGGCCCGACATTTCCTATGCTGTGGGCAAGGTGAGTCAATTCATGCAAGCTCCCAGGGAGTGCCATCTATAGTCCGCCTTGCGGATCTTGGAATACGTCAAAGCAGCCCCTGGGAAAGGATTGCTCTTTCAGAAGAATGATCATCTGCGGGTTGAAGCTTACTCAGATGCGAGTTACGTTGATGACAAAGGGGACCGCAAGTCTACCTCCGGTTTCTGTACCTTTGTTGGGGGCAATCTGGTAAGCTGGAAGAGCAAGAAGCAATCTGTTGTCTCCAGGTCCAGTGCTGAAGCAGAGTATCGGAGTATGATATCGACCACTTGCGAGCTAAAATGGCTACGGGCTCTCATGTTGGATTTAGGAGAGGTCTACAACCATCCTCTACCTATGTTCTGTGACAACAAGGCTGCTATATACATCTCCAAAAATCCAGTCTTCCATGAGAGAACCAATCACATTGAGGTCGACTGTCATTTCATTCGTGAAGAGATTCTGAAGGAACAAATTTGCACTCCCTTCGTCACGTCTGAAAAAGAGCTGGCTGACATCTTCACCAAGCCAGTATCCGCCTCGTTTCTTCATATATGTGACAAGCTGGGCATGATCGACATATATGCTCCAGCTTGAGGGGGAGTGTTGGAGTTAGAGACCGGGCGGTCTGTCGGTCTGGCTTGGCGGGTTATTGACCGGGCGGTCTGGCGGTTTGCCTTCAGTGGTTTGGTTGCTGTGTTGAGGTCTGAGGTCCAAGCGGTCTAGCGGTCTGTTACTGGCGACTAGGAGACCGGGCGGTCTAACGGTCTCACATAGCGGCTTGTCTCTCTCTGGCAGTGGCCGAACGGTTAGCCCATCCGTCTAACCGCGCAGCTTGTTCCGGTCTGTTGTTCTAGCCGCCCAGATTTTTTGTATAGTTTTAGTCTCACATCTCTTATTTGTATTCTCTGTTCTCTCCTCCATTCTATATAAGGGAGGCCATACCTTTGTAATAGATACCTTTTTCTGATAATAAAATTTCAGTTATACCATTTCCGGCTTGTTTTAGTTCGCTTCTCACACTTCTGAGTACGTGGCGGGACCTTCCTGTTGCAGCACTTGGGGTGCTCTTAGTGTTCTCTCTATTTTTGTGTCCTTACCGTCAAATCCATCAAGCTCGATCTTTGGACCAGTAACTTTAGGCTGCATTGATCTGAATTTTGGAGTAGAGAATTTTCCCGACTTCAACACTTCGGTGAGGTAAGCGTGGATCGTAGCTGAGGAGGAAAATCTTGTGAGTAGGCAAGATGGTGGATGCATGCGAGCATGGAGAGATAGTGGAAACTTGGCAGGTGGATGAGGCTATGTGACTGTTTCGGTTTTCGAAGACTTCGTGCGGAGGATAGAGGGGACCATGCGAGCAACGTTCCTTCCTCGCCTAGAGGTCACGATGACCTTGCCTCGTCGTGTGACTTCGTTGGAAGACGAGGTCCCCCTTAGACGGCAAGGAAAGGAGCATGTGGCGGAAGAGTAGGAGCGACTAGTGCATTCATGTTTCTACCCGGTGAGTTCTCAAGGCATCAGGTTCCGAGATGTGGAGAATCTAGCGATATTCTAGGATGCTCGGCATGGTGGCGAGTGTGGAGGTGTTACTCTCTGTTGAAGTTGGTGACCGGGCGGTCTGTCTTGGCGGTTTGGAGACCGCGCGGTCTGGCAATTTTCCTTCAGCGGTTTGGTTGCTGTGCTGTTGCTGTGCGGTTGCCGAGCGGTCAGGTGGTCTTCCCTGGCGGTCTCTCTCTCTCTCTGGTAGTAGTCGTGCGGTTAGCCCTTCTGTCTAACCGTGCGGCTTGTGCGGCTTGTGCGGTTTGTTCTGTATAGTCCGCTTAGTCCTGTATTTTTTAGTCCCGCATATCTTATTTGTATTCTCTCATCTCTCCTCCATTCTATATAAGGGAGAGCATACCTTTGTAATAGATACCTTTTTCTGATAATAAAATTTCAGTTATTCCATTTCCGGCTTGTTTTAATTCGCTTCTCACATGGTATTAGAGGAATCGATCCTTTCCTCCTGATTCTGTGCGCCCTCTCTGTCCGCGCGACTTGCTTCTCCAGCTTGCGCCCTATCCGCGCGGTCTCCTTCTTTCCTTGTCGTTGCCCTCTGTGTGCGCGACCTATTGCCTTGTTCGCTGCGATCTGTCGCCTTGTTCGCCGCGACCTATCGCCGTGTGCCTTGCCTTCTCTTGTGCTTCTGTTCGAGCGGACTGTATTCTTATCGTTCGACTTCTTCCCCTCTGCTTGATACTGCGGCTTGGTCGTGGTCTTTCTGGCCGCTGGTGTTTGACATCCTGACCGCTGTAGTTTTTCTTCTGCCTATCCGCGCGGCTTGTTTCCTAACCGCGCGGCTTGTTTCCTAACCGCGCGGCTTGTTTCCTAACCGCGCGGCTTCCTGCTATTTGCTCTTATGGCTCTTTCTGATGCTTCCACCACCACTCCTGCCGCCACCCCTGTTGCCAATCCTGCTCCGCCTCTACCTCATACTTCTTCCGGGAACCTTGGAACCGTTTCCAAGCTTGTCGGCTCCAACTACCCGGATTGGAGCGTCTCTTTCACTTTTCTCCTTCGCTCGCAACGCAAACGTCATCATCTCGTTGATGACCCCCCTCCTACCTCTTCACCTCTCTTTGATGACTGGGATGCGAGTGACGCGCTTGTGCGTACCTGGCTCGCTAACAGTCTATCTGATGAGTGCCTTCCCGTCATCCGTCATGATGAGACGGTGAAGGTCGCTTGGCTTCATCTTGCTGCTCTATACTCCAAAGGGGCTCAGACGTCCCGCATCTATATGTTGTATGCGGACCTCTTTGCCCGGCCTACCTTGTCTCCTGCTGCTGCCTACCAACAAGTTCAAGCTCTTGGGGCTGAGATTCTTCAGAATCGTCCCTTTTCTGCGGATCTGGCTCAACAACACAAGCACTTCCAGGAGCTTCTGGTTGTATGTTATCTGCTACGTCTTCCTGACACTTATGACATGATCCGCCAACAAATTCTGGGTGAGGCGGAATCTCCTACTCTAGATGCCACCGCTGCTCGCATCGCCGCTGTCACCTCTCTCCTTCAGGGCTCGCTTCTGCCCGCTCCTTCTCCACCGGATAACTATGCTCATCAAACTCAGCGGAGTGGCTCTGGTAGCCGCAATCATCAGTCTGGCGGACATCCTTCTTCCCGCTACCTCTGCTCTCACTGCGGCCGCACCGGACATACTTCTGACCGCTGCTGGACGAAGCATCCCCATCTTCGTCCCTCGGGTGACTCTTCCGCCTCCTCTTCCAAGCCGTCTGCTTCCGTGGTCACATCATCAAGTAGTGCCCATGTGGTCACTCAAGGTAAATAACTTATCGACTCCGGAGCAACTAATCATATGACGGACAATCCTCAATGCTTCTCTCTCCTCGAACAGCATGATCGGTTGCCCCCGGTCCTCATTGCAGACGGTTCTCCCTCCCCGGTTCATGGGTCGGGAGTAGTTCATGTTACTCCTTCCCTTCGGCTAGAGGACACTCTCTATGTGCCCAAGTTTCCGTGCAATCTATTGTCGGTTACTTCTTTGTGCAAGCAGCTTCAATGTTCTGTAACGTTTACTCCATCTTCTTGTTCTTTTCAGGATTCGGGCTCCCAGCGGACGATTGCTACTAGGACTGAGAGCGGCGGCCTCTACTTCCTCGACAACGTTTTCGCTTTGTCCATCTTCTCTTCTTCTTGTACGGATCTTCTCCAGTGGCATCTCCGTTTCGGTCATCCTCCACCACGGCTTCTACATCAGCTTCTACCCCACCTCCCTCCCTCCAATACTCCTCTCAACTGCGAAGTCTATCAACTTGGCAAGCATCATCGTTCCTCCTTCCCGCCGAAGCAAGGTCGGGGCTCTACTCGTCCGTTTGATCTAGTCCACTCCGATATCTGGGGGCCTGCTCCTACCCTTACTGTTGATCGGGGTAGTTCTTATTTTGTAACCTTTATCGATGACTTTTCTAGATGTACTTGGGTGTATCTCTTACGAGATCGCTCTGAACTTTTTAATGTATGAACCTCTTTTTATTATTTAATCAAAAATCAGTTTGGTGTTGGTATTAAAACTTTTCGATCTGATAATGCAAAAGAGTACTTAAGTCATGCTTTTACCTCCTTCTGTGTGCAACATGGCGTTATTCATCAGACAAGCTGTGTCTATACCTCCCAACAAAATGGGGTGGCGGAACGCAAAAACCGTCACCTCCTCGATGTCGCTCGCACATTGATGGCTCAAATGCATGTGCCTCGCTCATATTGGGGCTATGTTGTTCTTCTTGCCTGCTATCTCATCAATCGCATTCCCTCCTCCGTTCTCAAGGGAAAAACCCCTTTTTCCATCCTTTATCCAGGCAAGGAGCCTTTTCCTCTCCCTCTCCGAATCTTTGGGTGCACTGCTTTTGTGCATGCCCCATCTGCCACCCGTGATAAGCTCTCCCCTCGTTCCACCAAATATGTCTTTCTAGGGTACTCTGCCACTCAGAAAGGCTACTACTGCTTTGACCCTGTTCTTCGTAAGCAGTTCGTCTCTGCTGACGTTATCTTCTTCGAGAATGCCTCCTACTTCTCGGATGACTCCTCGTCTCTTCTCCCCACCTCTGATTCTCCTGTTATTCCGTTCGTTCCCTCATCTCCTACTGCGATATCCGCCCCTCCTCCGTCTCCGCCCACTCCTCTCCCTCCGCCTCTCTCTCCGCCTCCATCTCCCTCATCTCCGCTGCCGTCGCTCTCTCCTCCCGGGCCAGCTCTCTCTGCCACGGATGCTCTGGATACCGAAGAGCCCGCCGACCTGGATCTTCCTGTTGCTCTTCGCAAAGGGGTGCGGACGTGTACCCTACACCTCCTTGCTGCTGTTGTTTCATATGATCGTCTTACCTCTTCTCGTAGGGCCTTTGCGCTGGCTATCTCTGCCACTACCACACCTCGTTCCTACCAGGAGGCCCTTGCTATTCCTCAATGGAAGATGACCATGGATGAGGAAATGGCGACCCTAACAGAGCGGGGTACCTAGACTCTTGTCCCTCCTCTTTTTGATACTGATGTTGTTGGCTGTCGCTGGGTCTTTGTGGTCAAATTTGGCCCAGATGGCACTGTGGACCGTTATAAAGCTCGCCTCATGGCTAAGGGCTTTACTCAGACCTATGGGGTTGATTACTTTGACACCTTCTCTCCCGTGGCTCGTCTCCGCACTATACGGGTCCTTCTCTCTGTGGCGGTCAACAAAGACTGGCCACTTTCCCAGCTGGATATCAAGAATGCCTTCCTTTATGGTGATCTTCAGGAGGTCGTCTACATGGAGCAACCTCCTGGGTATGTTGCTCAGAGGGAGACACGAGTATGCCGGCTACAAAAGGCAATCTATGGCCTCAAGCAGAGCCCACGAGCTTGGTTTGACAAGTTCAGCGGCATCGTGGCGGCCGTTGGTTTTGCTCGCAGCTCTGCTGATCACTCTCTATTTATTCGCAAAATCTCTTCGGGACTAGTGGTTCTTGCAGTATATGTAGATGATATTCTTCTCACTGGCGATGACCAGGAAGGGGTAGCCTTGACAAAGCGGCATCTTCGCCAACATCTGGTCACGAAAGATATGGGTTCTCCGAAGTTCTTTTTGGGAATCGAAATCTCTCGGAAGCCCAACTCTTTAGTCATCTCTCAGCGTAAGTATGCCCTTGATATTTTAAAAGAAGCAGGATTGACTGGGGCCAAACCTGCCCGATGTCCCATGGCTGTTGGAGAAGACAAAATCTGGACAGATGATTCACCTCTTCTTTCAGATGCTTCGCGATACCGGCGTCTGGTTGGTAAGCTCATATACCTCACCGTGACTAGGCCCGACATTTCCTATGCTGTGGGCCAGGTGAGTCAATTCATGCAAGCTCCCAGGGAGTGCCATCTACAGTCCGCCTTGCGGATCTTAGAGTACGTCAAAGCAGCCACAGGGAAAGGATTGCTCTTTCAGAAGAATGATCATCTGAGGGTTGAAGCATACTCAGATGCGAGTTACGCTGATGACAAAGGGGACCGCAAGTCTACCTCCAGTTTCTGTACTTTTGTTGGGGGCAATATGGTGAGCTGGAAGAGCAAGAAGCAGTCTGTTGTTTCCAGGTCCAGTGCTGAAGCAGAGTATCGGAGTATGGCGTCGACCACTTGTGAGCTAAAATGGCTACGGGCTCTAATGCTGGATTTAGGGGAGGTCTACAACCATCCTCTGCCTATGTTCTGTGATAACAAGACTGCCATATACATCTCCAAAAATCCGGTCTTCCATGAAAGAACCAAGCACATTGAGGTGGACTGTCATTTCATTCGTGAAGAAATCTTAAGGGAACAAATTTGCACTCCGTTTATCACTTCTGATGAAGAGCTGGCTGACATCTTCACCAAGCCAGTTTCCGCCTCGTTTCATCATATTTGTGACAAGCTGGGCATGATCGATATATATGCTCCAGCTTGAGGGGGAGTGTTGAAGTTGGTGACCGGGCGGTCTGGCGGTCTGTCTTGGCGGTTTGGAGACCGCGCGATCTGGCGGTTTCCCTTCAGCGGTTTGGTTGCTGCGCTGTTGCTGTGCGGTTGCCGAACGGTCAAGCGGTCTCCCCTGGCGGTCTTTCTCTCTCTCTGGTAGTAGCCGTGCGGTTAGCCCTTCTGTCTAACCACGCGGCTTGTGCAGTTTGTTCTGTATAGTCCGCTTAGTCCTGTATTTTTTAGTCCTACATCTCTTATTTGTATTCTCTCATCTCTCCTCCATTCTATATAAGGGAGGGCATACCTTTGTAATAGATACCTTCTTCTGATAATAAAATTTCAGTTATTCCATTTCCGGCTTGTTTTAATTCGCTTCTCACACTCTCCACGCCAAGGTCATTCATTACCAGGGAGGGAGGAGTTCGTTTAGTGATGAAGTGTTATCAGCCCCAGTCCCCGAAAGCTTTAGAGAGCCAGTCCTAAGCTACTACTTTGGAAGAGATGACTAGGTCGGGCATCTTCAATGATTTGAAGATGCGGTGTCCATCTACAATATGACGGATGTGTTCAAATACAGATTCTTTTCCATCACCTTCGAGGGGAAGGTCGGGGATTGGTTTCACCAGTTGTTGAAACCAAAAACTTGGTCTCTTGTGGAGTTCGGGGTCCCAAAAGAGGGGTGACCTCACACCTACTACACTCGGGGGAACGTCACAGACCAAAGACTTGGGAAACTAGGAACAGACCCTCGGCTCTAGCGTGGAGGTCACACCACACACCCGGAAGATCACAAGAGCACTTCCCCTCCCTCACTAATGGCTGAGCTGGGTATCTTGGAGAGCTCTCAAACTCTACCAAGGAGAAGCCTAAGGAGGAGGAGGCCAAAAAAACTCTTCCCTCCAAAGATACCCAAGGGGGTCTATTTATAGTTTTCCAAGTCTAGGGACCAAAATGACCCAAATACCCCTAGGACAAATATGCCCTGAGCTAATAAAAAACATCCACACTGGGGGGTAAATAGCTAATTTCACCTCGGGGGCACAATGGTAAAAATAGGCTGAGAGAATACAGACCGGGCGAATTGGCTGTTGAGCGAGCACATGCCATGCGAGTTGGGGCTAGGCGAGATGGGCTGGCTGGGCGAAACGGGCAACCTGGCGAAACGGGCAACCTGGCGAAACGGGCGGCCTTTGACGAGACGGGCAGCCTGCGAGCTGGCGGCCTGCGAGCTGGCTAGGCGAGACGGACGGGCTTTGGCACGGGCGGCCTGCGAGTTAGTCGCCTGCGAGCTGGTAGGCCTGCTAATTGGCGGCCTGCGAGCTGGCTAGGCGACACCGGAACCCTGCGAGCTGGCTAGGAGAGACCGGCGGCCTAAAAGCTGGCGGCCTGCGAGCTGGGCGGCCTGCGAGCTGGCTAGGCGAGACGGGCGGCCTTTGGCGAGACGGGCGGCCTGCAAGCTGGCGGCCTGTGAGCTGGCTAGGCGAGACAGGCGGCCTTTGGCGAGACGGGCGACCTGCGAGCTGGCGGCCTATGAGCTGGCTAGGCGAGACGGGCAGCGAGACGGGTGGCCTGGGACGAGCTGGGCAAGCTTCTGGCTGGGTGACCTCCCGAGGGGGCCGGGGGGAGAAGAATATTTTATCCCCCTACTAGTATAAAACGCAGATTCAAACTAAATTGGCCTCCAATAGTGCAAAACCCTCAAAAAGCTTAAAACTGCACAGCAAGCCTTGCGCCTGCCGGGGGACACCCACTCCGCGAATACGGGGTTGTAGGGAGACGAACGGTCTTTGGCGAGATGGGCGGCCTGCAAGCTGGCTAGGCGAGACGGGCGGCGAGCTCTGCGGCCTGGGATGAGCTGGGCGAGCTCGTGGCTGGGTGACCTCCCGAGGGGGCCGAGGGGAGAAGAATATTTTATTCACTACTAGTATAAAACACAGATTCATACTAAATTGGCCTCCAAGGGTGCAAAACCCTCAAAAAGCTTAAAACTGCACAGCAAGCCTTGCACCTAATGGGGGACACCCACTCCGCGAATACGGGGTTGTAAGGAGACGGGCGGCCTTTGGCGAGACGGGCGGTCTGTGAGCTGGCGGCCTGCGAGCTGGTTAGGCGAGACGGGCGGCGAGCTCTGCGGCCTGGGACGAGCTGGGCGAGCTCGTGGCTGGGTGACCTCCAGAGGGGGTTGGGGGGAGAAGAATATTTTATCCCCTTACTTGTATAAAATACAGATTCATACTAAATTGGCCTCCAAGAGTGCAAAACCTTCAAAAAGCTTAAAACTGCACAGCAAACCTTGCGCCTGCTGGGGGACACCCACTCCGCAAATACGAGGTTGTACACCAGTTGTTAGGATGCTCAATTTACTACTTAGAGGACCCGCGCCAAGAGCTGATGGCGAGATTTGCAATATCGAAGAAGATGAAGAAGGATGTGACCGCTCTCTTTCATATTTAACCGAAGAAAAATGAGAGGCTTGGTCGTTACCTCGATCGGTTCTAGGAAGAGGTCATTGGCATCCAGGAGATGGAAGGCTGCACCTTACACCTAGCCCTGACGTTCGGCCTAAAGCAAGGTCTCTTCTGTATGGAGGTCGACTTGAATTGCCCAGTCTACTATGAAGACCTGATCGAGAGGGCAAATAAGTTCGTACAAGGGGAAGCGACAAATTCCAACTTTTTGGCCAAGCTGGAGGAGGTGACCCATGAAGATGTGGAGGAAAAGGAAACATTTGAGAGAAGACCCAGGGGAGATCAAGGGAGGAAGGAAAAGAGAAAAAGGGAGGAGCCGAGCAGGCAGGAGAGGCCTCAAAGGCAGGAAGAGAGGATGCCCGTAGCCGCTTCAGAAAGAAGAGAGGAAGCACAAATATTCCAGTATCCCGTGAATTGGCCCCCGTGGAGGCCAGCAGGAATACCCCAGTACCAGTGATAGAGGAGATTCTCGTCTAAAAGGAGAAATGCTAACCAACAGGAGAGGCGGAAAGGAGGATCGTGCGAGGAGGCGAGGTCTCCTGGATGAGATCTGCTAGACGAGACCACCCAAACGAGATTTGCTGAACGAGGTCTCCCAGACGAGATCTCCGATATGAGATCTACCGGACGAGATCTCCCAGACGAAATCTTGTTGGACGAGATCTCTTAGGCGAGATTTGCTGGACGAGATCTACAAACAGTCGACTGATGAGGTGGTTTCTTGAAGTGCCTTCCATAGGTATCTAAGATCTCGACAAATTATGGGCTATACATCAAGACAATAGAAGACCCGGGCGAGTATGACGAGCACCCCTTGTATACTCATCTGGCAGTATGCGACCAACATAGATACTCGCCCAAGGCAGACAAGCTGCTCCAGAAATTGCATGGCCATCGGATAGTGGTTGGACTATAAATAAGATTGTACAACCCCATGTTCGCCGAAGAGGCTCGGGCAGCTAGGCGGGTCGGCCTCTAAGGGCCGCCCAGGCGGGTCAGCCCCAGCCCGCCCCTCCTAGGAGAGTTGCCCCCGGCTCGCGCCTTTCCAGGCGGGCTACCTCCAATCGCGTCCCTTAGGCGAGCCAGCCCCAGCCCGCGCCTCCTGCCGGGCAGAGGCATCAGAGGACTACTCTCCCAGTCCCCAATTGGGGAAACCCCTTGCCATTCTGTCCCTGCAGGTCTGCCCATAGCCAACTATAATAGCGGAATCTCGTTGTTGGCAGACCCGGGTGGGCGGCATGTAGCTATCCAGAACAACAGAGTTTGGCTGTTGGCAGGCCAGCCTGAGGAGTTTTCAGTAATTTCAAGACAGCAGAGATTAGTTATTTACAGACCACCTTCAAAATCCTATAAATAGGACCCAAGGGGTACCTCAGAGAGGCATGCTGACTTATCCCCCAGTTCTCTAGCGCCTTCTGAGGTACCTTAGCCCGACATTTGGCTAAGGAGGGGAAGCGCTCAGTGATCTTCCAGGTGTGTGGTGGGACCTCCGCATCGGGCCCTTGGTCTAGTCCTTTGCTCTCTTTTCCTTGTTATTTTCTTGCAGGAGCAAAGTAGGTGTGCGACCACCCCTTCCCCAAGGGTGAACTCCACAAGAGACCGGTTCTCGGTTTCAACATTTTTGTGCGGTGAGCGTGGAGAGTGGTCAGCACAAAAAACCTTCAGCGAGCTCGATGACGGGAGGAGAAGGGCAAGGATCGGACAGGACCGACTCGCCACCCCTCCCCCTCTGGACACCATGGGGATGTTCGAGGGCTTCAGGCAGGAGGTACTCGGCCTGGTTCGGTTCGCACTCAACACGCACGCCGAGTGCTCGACTTTAGTAATCCCGATCCTCTCGGATCCGGTGCTCAGCGAGGCCGCTCCCGCCCGGCAAGCGGGGAAGGAAGTTTTCGAGGAGGGTTGTGGCGCTGAGCTCCCCGGGCGAGTGCTTTTCCAAGGCTCTGGAGGCGGCGACAGGTTTGGCGAGTTGGGAGCGCGAGACCCTCCGACTCGCCCAGTGGGGGGAGAGAGTCCCTTCAGCGAGTTGGTCTCCTCTGCACCAATCCCAGATGGTTTCAGGGAGCCCGACATGTCCTACTACACCGGGAAGGGAGACCCGGTCCAGCACGTCCAATGGTTCGAGGATGTGGTCTCGATCCGGCAGATGTCGGATGGCTTCAAATGCAGGCTCTTCGCCATCACTCTGAAAGAGAAGGCCAGGGAGTGGTTCCACCAGCTGCCGGCTAGTTCTATCTACTGTTTCGAGGACCTCCTTCGGGGGTTCATGCTGAGGTTCACCACCTCGAAGAAGAGGAAGAGGGAGTCGGAGTCCCTATTTCGCATCAAGCAGGGGGTGAACGAGACCCTGGGGAGCTACGTCGACCGCTTCCAGGAGGAGGTCACCCAGGTTCAGGAGATGTCGGGCCACACTCTAATGATGACCTTCACCCTGGGGCTGCAGCAGGGTTTCTTCCGAATGGAGTTGAAGAGGATTCCCCCTATCCTACGAGGAGTTGATGGAGAGTGTGGCGAGAGAATTCGACGGGGAGGTGTCGAACCCGGAGTTTTCCCGGAGGTTTGCCCGGTGGGCTACAGAGGAGGAGAGGCCCAGAGGAGGCAGAGGTCAGGAAAAAAGAAGAGCAGAGCCCCGACAGAGGGAGCAGCCGCAGCAGCAGCCCTGGTGGGGGCGTCAGGAGCCGAATCAGCGGCTAGGATGGAAGCCCGAATGGCAGGAACAGGGGGTGAGGAGAGGGTTCCGCGGAGGAGAAACCGCCAAGGAGGCCAGGGCCAGTTCTACCCTCCAGGGGGAGGCAGGGCCAGAGGCCCCCCTCCTCGATCAAGAGGAGGCCATGGTCGTATCCATGGGGGAAAGGAGAAGAGCAGCGCGGAGGAGAAGAAGGGAGGTTAGGGTGGAGTTACCATACTGTGACTTCCATCGGGAGGAAGGGCACGCCACGGCCACGTGCCCGGAGTTCCTCGAGATTAGGGGAAACAGGGAGCAGCAACAGCAACAGCAAGACCGCCAAGGGTTGCGGATCGAGGAGGTCCTGCCCCGGGCAAGGGAGGACAGGTGCGAAGACCGGGCAGATGTGGGAACTCGGGGAGGGATCAGAGCAATTCATGGGGGGGGGGTAGGGATCGAGGCTTCCCGTAAGGCGAGCCTCCACACCATGTACCGATGGAGCGTTGGCTCCACATCCCAGACCCCGCCCCCAGAAGAAAGAATCACCTTCACGGTTAAGAACATGCCGGGTCACGAGGACCCCTTTTGCGATGCGCTGGTCATCCGGACGACCATCGAGGATTTCACCGTCTCTCGGATTCTCATCGACAACGGGAGCTTCGTCGACGTCATCTTCAAGAAGGCGTTTGACGCGATGAAGGTGGAGGCCAGAAGTGTGTTAGCCTCAGATGGGCCCCTGTTTGGCTTCTCGGGGGAGAGGAAGGAAGTCGAGGGAGGGGTAGGACTCCAAGTCTCTCTGGGGGGGCAGTCCCGCAATTACAAGTTCGTCATTGTGGACGCCCCCAGTAGCTACAACGCCATCTTCGGAAGGCCCCTCATCAACACCTTCCGCTACGTCCCCTCGTCCTTCCACTGATGCCTAAAGTTCAACGTCGAGGGGGTCCAGGTCAGGGTCCGCGGAGACCCTAAGATGGCAAGTGAATGCTATGTCACCGTCATAAACTCCATCTCATGGCAGGAGGGTGCTGAAGAGATGGGGCGAAGGATGGAGGAGGCAGAGCAGGGGGTTGGTCCGGAGGAGATGGAGGTGGAGGAGAGCTGCGCCCAGAAGGAGGAAGTGAAGGGAGCTCAAGAGCCGGCCGAGGTAATGGCCGTGGAAGAAAAGCCGAGGCAGAGACCTTCGCCCCAGGAGGAGGGGAGGTTGAGGAATGGGGGGAGCGGCCTCGCCTGGAAGCGGCAGAAGAGGTGGTGGAGATGGAGGTTCTCACCCTCGGAGGCAAGGTGGAGAAGGTTCGCGTCAGCGGGGGGATGACCCCGGAGGCCCAAGGCAAGTTGCTGGAGTGCATCCAGAGGAATGTGGACATCTTTGCCTGGAGCGCTGCAGATTGGGCTGTTCACGAACCGAATCGAATCGAATATCTCTTCAATCGAATACAAATTTCACAGAGATTCGGATTCGGATTCGGATTCGTTCGAATATTCGGATTTGGATTCGCGAATTCGATATGAAATGTTGGATTCGAATTCGGGTTCAAATTAAGATTCGAATTCGAATTCGAACACGGATTCGAATTCGAATTCGTATGTAATTTACTATTCGCGAACTATTCGCGAATACTTCGAATAGGGATAAATTTATTCGGATTCGGATTCGAAAATTATTCGAATCCGAATTTGGATTCGAATCCGGATTCGAATTCGAAAATTACGAATATTTATCGAATCTTCACGAATCGAATCTCGAATTATTCACGAACTATACTATTTGTTAACAGCCCTAGCTGCAAAGATGCCCGGGATCGATGCCGACGTGGCCTGCCATCGCCTCAACCTGGATCCAGAGGCTCGCCCCGTCCAGTAGAAGAAGAGGCCTATCGCGGATAGGGGTGCCGAGCCGATTCGAGAAGAGGTGGCCAAGGTCCTTAAGGCCGGTTTGTATCCGAGATCCAATACCCCTGCTGGGTATCCAATGTTGTAATGGTTAAAAAAGGAGACGGCCGGTGACGTATGTGTGTTGATTTTTCGCTTCTTAATAAATCATGCCCTGAGGATTGTTACCCCTTGCCTCGGATCGACGCGCTGGTTGACTCAGCCGTCGGTTTCCCTGTAATGAGTTTTTTAGATGTGTTTTCAGGTTATCACCAGATCAGGATGCACCCTCCCGACATCAAAGATGTCTCCTTCATCACCGGGGATGGATGCTACTGTTATAAAATGATGCCCTTCGGGCTAAAGAATGCAGGGGCGACTTATCAAAAAATGATGGACAGGGTCTTTTGAGAGTAGAAGGGAAGGAACTTGGAAGTGTATGTTGACGACCTCATGATCAAGAGTCGAGACGATGACTCTCACCTCCAGGATCTGGAGGAAACCTTCGCCACCCTGCGCGAGTACAAGATGAGGCTGAATCCCTTGAAGTGCATCTTCGGGGCGAGCAAGGGCAAATTTCTGGGCCACCTCCTCACCCCCCTGTGGTAGAACCCAATCCCGAAAAGGTCCGAGCGATTATGGAGTTGGGGTCGCCTCGGGATACAAAGGAGGTGCAGCGATTGACGGGGAAGCTGGCAGGGTTGAGCAGGTTCCTCTCCCGGGCCGGGGAGAAGTGCTCTCCCTGCTTCAAGACCTTGAGAGGAGGCCGGAAGTCTGAATGGAACTCAGAGTGCGAGGAGGCGTTCCAGGCCTTGAAGAGGCAGTTGACTCAGGCCCCCTTGCTCTAGGGGCCAAAGGAGGGGGAGGACTTATTCTTGTATTTGGGGGTTGGGGCGGAGACCGTGAGTTCTGTTTTAGTTCGGGAAGAGAGAAGGAAACAGCTCCCGGATTATTTTGTGAGCAGGGTGCTGAGGAAGGCCGAGCTCCGCTATCATATCCTGGAGAAGCTGGCTTTCGCCCTCATCATCTCGGCCCGGAGGCTCCGGCCCTACTTCCAGGAACACTCGATCCAATTGGTGACTGACCATCCCCTCCGCAGCATCTTCGAAGGGGTGGAGCATTCAGGCAGATTAGCTAAGTGGTCGGTAGAGTTGAGCGAGTTCGACGTCTCCTTCATCCCCCGCCTCTCGATCAAGGCCCAAGCTATGGCTGACTTCCTGGCTGACTATGTGGTCGAGGTGGCTGAGGAGGAACTCACTCGCCCGGTTCCTTGGAGGTTCATGGTGGACGGTGCTTCGGGGAGGCATTCCCTTGGGGCGGGAATCATCTTGGAAAGCCCCCAGGCAACGAGGATCGAGCAGACAGTGGTGATATACTTCCCCATCAACAACAATCAGGTTGAGTACGAAGCCGTGATTGCGGGTCTGCGTTTGGCCAGGGAACTAGGCGTGCATGATGTGGAGGTCCTCACTAACTCCATGGTGGTGGCTTCCCAGATTAACGGGGAGTTTGAGGCAAGGGAGCCGACTCTGCAGCTCTACTTGGAGAAGGTAAAGGGAGTCATCGACACCTTCCAGACCTTTTCCATTCGACACGTGCCCAGGGAAGAGAGCGAGCAAGTAGATCAGCTGGCAAAGCATGGCCCCGGGTGGGGGGGGGTACCCTCACAGATCTCTTCCGCCCATCCATTGAAGAAGGGGAGCTGATGGAGGTGGAGCAGCACCCCTCGTGGATGGATCCCTTCTCGACGTACCTGTCCACTGGGGAGTATCCTGAAGGGATGGATAGGAAAAGGCTCAAGTACAAGTCGGCATACTATATCATGCGAGACGGCCAGCTATACCGAAAGACCCTCTCCGGGATGTTGGCGCGCTACGTGGCCGAGATGGAGGTCCCGAGGATCTTGGAAGAAATTCACTCTGGGGAGTGCGGGAGTCATTTTGGGAGTCGAACCTTGGAGGGTCGTATCATCAGGCAGGGGTATTTTTGGCCGACCCTGAGCCGAGACGCGGCGAAGTTCACGAAGGAGTGTCATAAGTGTCAGCTGTTCTCCCCCCTCCAGCTACAACCGACCAAACGCCTTAGGAGTATCACAGCCCCCTGACCATTTGCAATCTGGGGAATGGACTTGGTTGGGCCCTTCCCCCAGGCCAGCGGCCAGAGAAGGTCCCTGCTCGTGATGATTGATTATTTCTCTAAGTGGTTGGAAGTTAAGGCGTTTTCCAAGGTAATCTCCCAGGTCATCAGGAACTTCGTATGGGGGGAGATTATCTGTCGTCATGGGTTACCTCAGGCCATTGTTACGGACAACGGCCCTCAGTTCGCCAGCGCCGAGTTCATCAGCTTTTGTGAACAGCTCGGGATCGACCTTAGGTTCGCCTCGATTCATCACCCCAGGAGTAACGAGCAGGTGGAGGCGGCGAACAAGATCATTGTTAACCTCCTCAAAAAGAAGGTAGAGAATCTGAGAGGAAGCTGGGTGGAGCAACTCCCTTCGGTCCTCTGGGCCCTTAGAATCACACCCAATACGGCGACAGGAGAGACTCCTTTCAAGCTCTCCCATGGGTACGAGGCGGTGCTTCCAGTAAAGTTCGAGGTCCGAACCCCTCGGGTGGCCGAGGCCGGAGAGGGCAGAGAGGAATGGAGGACCGAGAACGAGGAGGAGCTGCGGCTCTCACTCGACATGTTTGAGGAATTGCGAGACCTTTCGGCCATCAGGCAAGAGGAAGTGAAGAGAAGAATGACCAAATACTTCGACAAGCACGTCAAAGTCAAACAATTCGCGAAAGGGGACTTGGTCTTGAGAAAAGTGGATGCCGCAAGAAGGTCAACCACCGTGGGGAAGCTCAATCCCAACTGGGAGGGACCATACATTGTACAGAAGGCATTGAAGTCAGGAGAGTACCGCCTCCGGAATGTGGAGGGCGAGACCCTAAGTCTCACCTGGAGTGGTGATGACTTGAAGCATTTTTTCCCCTGAGTCATGTAAATGTCGCTTCAGTTTTCTAATAAAGCTTTTGTTGATGAACTTGTGCCCCGACGATGAAAAGCGCAAACGCGAGTTTTCCTCAGACCCCGATCAGATCCGGCTGCCAGGCTCCCATCAAGCTGACAGGGTTGGATGTCACTCGGAGGAGTCTGCCTCAGACCCCGAGCAGATCCCGATGTCAGGCTCCCATCAAGCTGGCAGGGCTGGATGTCACTCGGAGGAGTCTGCCTCAGACCCCGAGCAGATCCCGCTGCCAGGCTCTCATCAAGTTGGCAGGGTTGGATGCCACTCGGAGGAGTCTGCCTCAGACCCCGAGCAGATCCCGCTGCCAGGATCCCATCAAGCTGGCAGAGCTGGAGTCACTCGGAGGAGTCTGCCTCGGATCCCGAGCAAATCCCGCTGCCAGGCTCCCATCAAGCTGAAAGGGCTGGATGTCACTCGGAGGAGTCTGCCTCAGACCCCGAGCAGATCCCGCTGCTAGGCTCCCATCAAGCTGGCAGGGCTGGATGTCATTCGGAGGAGTCTGCCTCAGACCCCGAGCAGATCCCGCTGCCAGGCTCCCATCAAGCTGGCAGGGCTTGATGTCACTCGGAGGGAGTCTGCCTCAGACCCCGAGCAGATCCCGCTGCCAGGCTCCCATCAAGCTGGCAGGGATGGATGTCACTCAGAGGAGTCTGCCTCAGACCCCGAGCAGATCCCGCTGCAGGCTCCCATCAAGCTGACATGGCTGGATGTCACTCGGAGGAGTCTGCCTCAGACCCCGAGCAGATCCCACTGCCAGGCTCCCATCAAAGTGGAAGGGCTGGATGTCACTTGGAGGAGTCTTCCTCGGACCCCGAGCAGATCCCGCTGCCAGGCTCCCATCAAGCTGGCAGGGCTGGATGTCACTCGGAGGAGTCTGCCTCAGACCCCGAGAAGATTCCTCTGCCAGGCTCCCATCAAGTTGGCAGGGCTGGATGTCATTCGGAGGAGTCTGCCTCAGACCCCAAGCAGATCCCGCTGCCAGGATCCCGTCAAGCTGGCAGGGCTGGATGTCACTCGGAGGAGTCTGCCTCAGACCCCAAGTAGATCCCGCTGCCAGACTCCCATCAAGCTGGCAGGGCGAGATGTCACTCGGAGCAGTCTGTCCCAGAACCCCCCGAGCAGATTCTCTACCTCGGCAGGGAGCCACGAATGAATCGGCGGGTTGACGAGGGGATCCCGGCATGATGGCGAGTAAGGAAGGCCGGCTCCAGCCTAGAGATCGGCGGGTCCCATGGAAGGGGGCCCGGGCGGTGAAGGCGCTAGCCGCCCTCGCCACGAATGGATCGGCGGGTCGACGAATGGTTCTCGGCACGATAGCGAACCAAGAAAGCCGGCCCCCGGCCTAGAGATCGGCGAGCCCCAGAGAAGAGGGCCCGGACGGCGACAGCCCGATGCGCCAAGGCCCCCGGAAGCTGGCTCGCCCAAAGTCCAAACGCGCGCCAGGCTTTTCTCGCCCACCCAATGACGCGGATGGGTTAGCGAGCCCTGATGGAGTTGGCGAGTCGCTCCCTCGCGTCGCGACCACCCAACCTACCCCTCTCTCCTAAGCCTAAGTTCAGAGTTTAAAGCGAGCGGACGACCTCACTCGCTCGCTCACTGTCGCGACGTTCATTAGAACATTCAAGGATAAAATAAATTATAATAAGTGTGAGAATCAAGAGGCGAATGCAAGAAACAAGGATATTCGCGTTTCAGATCAAAAAAGAATTTTGTACATTGGCGAAATCCAAAAGAGATAAGGCTATTACAAAAACTGGGCACTGGCCCGCATCACCGCTGCGGCAAAAGTGGGACGAATGCAAGCTCTCAGCGAGGTGAGCCTTGAGCGACGGGCCCTTATATAGGGTGGTATGGCCCGTCGCCCGGCTCTGGTACCGGAAGGAATAGCTCCGGTACCACCTCGCTCGCCAAAAGCTTGGCACCGTCGTCCTTGATAAGGTTGGCCCTCTGCAGCGTCCAGAAAGTATATTTTGCAGCGCTTGCCGCATTCTTCTGCATCATCACTTCGATCTCGCGATCGCTGCAATGAGCGAGCTGGCAGCCGCTTGTAGATGGCGGCGGGGCGGCCACTGCAGCCTCCAACGCGTCCACTCGCTTCTGAAGCGCCTGCTTCTCCTGTTGGAGGGGGGCGACCTAAGTACCCAGCCGGCTGGCAGTCGCCGCGTCCTGTGAAAAGGAGAACAAACGAGTTAAGTTATGCGGGAGGGAGGAAAGGTTGAGGCAAGTCAAGAAACCTACCGCTCCACCTAGGTACTGAGCGAGAGCGGCCTCCGCCGCATCGGCCCGCTTTCGCTGCTCGTCCGCCTCTTCCTGAGCTAGTTGGCGGGCCGCCTTCTTCTCGTCGATGAGCTTGGTGAGGGATGGGGAGCTCTTGTCCAACCGAAGACACCGCCGGCCGACCATATGGGCCAGCTCGAGGCTGCGAAACTAGGCCCGCGCGCTTTCATAGATCAGCACTCGCGTCGCCTCCTCGTTGTAAACGGCGGCGTACTCTCGCCCATAGACGCCGAAGGGGAGATTGTAAGCGTCCCCGCTGCTGGAGTCATCCTCCAACCAGCTCGGCAGCAGCGAGGATATGTAGACCCTGTTGGTCTCCTTATCCCACTGAAGCAGCGGGACTCCGGCCTCGTCCGCGGGCCCCTCGCCGTAACCAAAGTTACGATGACCCCGGGGGATTGCCTTCCCGGCGGGCCGAACCTCCTCCGGCGGCTGCGACGTGCCCGCCTCTCCGCCAGAAGATCTGACGGCCGGAGAAGCCGCGGGGGCAGGAACGGCGGACGGCTGGCTCACGGGGGCCTTACCCTTGTCGCGAGCCAAGGGAGGCGAGCAGCCCGCCTTCTTTGACTTCTTGGGCGGTGGCGGATCCTGGGGATGCTCGCGGCTGGGCCGCTTCGCGGGAGCAGGGGTCGAGAACTCGTGATGGGCGGCCGCCGCCGCCTCGGCCCGCGCTAGCTCGCCGGCGGCGAGTCGCACGCTCTCATACGACGAATGGATAGGGATGTCGCGCTCGCCTGCAAGAAGTGGAACTTAGAAAAAATTCGAAGAAATCAAGGATGCGTAGATAGAGCGAGCCGCTTACCTTCACCGGGCGGGACAGGGACGAGGTCGTCCAGATTCCTACGGAGGTAGGCCACCTCGAAGTTTTTCGCGGCAAAGAACCCGAACAACCCCGCTTCGTGGCCCCCTAGGGTCGGGGGGCGGTAGCTCGCCTCGCTGAGCTGGACCGGTGAAAAGGGGACGTTGCCGAAGTCCCCCTTGACAAAAATAAATTTCTTGAGCCAGTTGTGGCTCTTATTGACGGTTTCCCGAACCTTGACATGGCTGCTGGCGAAGTAGGCGGTCCTGTCCTTATTCGCCCGGAAAGAGAACAGCTTGCGGAATACCGCGAGGTTGAACTATATTTTCTCCTCTCGCAGGTAGCAGGCGAACCCGACGACCACTGCGATGGAGTTCAGGGTCATCTGCCCGGGAACCACCCCGTAATACTTGAAGATTTGGCAGACTTCCGGCCATAGGGGTAGCCGAAGGCCCGCCTCAAAATGGGCCACCGGGAACGCGAGCTTGCCAGCGAGTAGCTCGTTCATTCGTTCCTTCTTCCTGGGCCGCCTTGCCTCAAAACTTGGCGGGACGAAGTGGCCGACCGCGTCTACGAATTCCCTCTCCGTAAGGATGGTGAGAGGGAAATCGTGCTCGGAGAAGGTCCAAGCGCATTTGGCCCTCCCCTCCGCCTCGCCACTACGACCACCCATCTTACAGTTATCTTGCCGAGCGGGTCAGAGGGCTTTCTTGCAAAGAGCTAGGGGGGAGAAGAAGTCTTAAATGTGGTAGGTGAGGAAGGGCCGCCAGAGGCTATTTATAGGATGAGAAAGGGCGGGAAAAAGCCTCCTTTGGCGGGAAAGTGCGAATAGCAATAAGGCCCTGACGTTTCGACTTCCGAACCCAAGTCGGGTTCTCGCCAACCCGTCAGTCCGCTGCGAACTGCCCGCGCTCGCGCCCGCATAATCAAACAGCGGCCGCCGAACGGGCCAGTTCTTACCCGCGCGCGAGGCACCTGTCACATAACCCGCGAGCAACCGGCTCACCTTCGCCAGTACAGAAAAAGGGCCCGGCGAGGCGACTCGGCAAGGCCGAGCCGCGCGAAGGAAGGTCGGCCGAGCCAGAGCGTCTCGCCCGCACAGCCTGCGGAGATCTGAACGATGGCACAACCAAGAGAAAATTGTAATAAATATTAGCCTGTGGCGGGCGAAAGTAGTCCTAAATTATTACAAATATTTAGACTGTCAGAAGTTAAGAAATGAACACCCTGAGCATTACCGCTGCATGCGGGGCGATCCGGACCCGACAGATCATGACCGGCGAGGGGAGGATGAAAACTCAACGCGGGATCCATTTCCACCTACCTCCCCTCCCCGTGCTGGTTCGGGGCGGTACGCGAGGGTAGTGATACTCGCAGACCGCCGACAGCTCCTGCTGGGTCCTATTGATCTCCTCCGAGGCACGCCTCAGTCGCCCCTAGGCTCGCATGATATGCATATCCGGAGAAGTCGCCTCGTCCTCGTCAGAGGAAAGTCTCGCTCCCTCCAAAGCCGCGAGTCGCTCCTCCGACTCGGCCTTATCTTTCTCCACTCTGTCGAAGACCTCCCGTAGCAGTAGCGTGTGCTTTTGAAACAGTCGCTTTACCTGCCTCTTCATCTTCTCGGCATCACGCGGGTCTCCCAGGTACTCGGAGATGCTGTCCGCGTCGGGGGGGGGGGGGGTACCCTCCGCTCATCTCGGCGTCAGACGAAGAGACCACATTATAACCTGCAGAGATAGGATCAGAAGGAGCAATGACCGTAAGCAGGCCAAAGCCAGAGGGTTTACCTCGCGTCGGTACGTCGCCCGCATCATCAGTATGCCTAGACATGCCCGACCGACCCTGGAAGGGTTCTCCTCCAAGAGTAACGAAGGGTTTTCCCAGGCCGTGGGGCCTTGACGACGGAGGCACCACAGGAGGGATAGGTTCCTCCGGCAATGGACTAGCGACCCGATCGGCCGCCACCAGAGCGGAATGCCCGGGATCTCCCTCGTCTGCCCTAACTCCCCGAGACATCTCCTACCAAAAGGAAAGAAAAGTCAAGAAGCGGGGGGGGGGGGGGGGGGGGATCGAGCAAGGGAAGCGCATATACCTCAGGGATGACCTCGGCACTGCCGGCCGAGCTGGAGGTAGGGTCATCGCTCCCTAAAGACCGCACGACGACCTTTGCTTTCTTGGGCTTAAAAAGGGGGGCAGGCGACCCGCGTGCCAGCCACGGAGAAGCTTCTAAAGCTGCATCCCGGGCACCCTCCCTCGCAGCGCCACCAAACGAGCCTGCATCTCTTCAGACATAGGCATCTCGCAACAGTGGATCGCGGAAGGAGGCAAAGAGGGGGAGTCATCCTAGAGGCCCGACAACTTATTTATAGTGTGAAGGTGGGCCCCCACCGAAAAGATTCCTTCCAGCTCAGCAGGACGTTCGCCAAACACGTGGGGTTGGATGTTTCTTTCCGAGCCTTTTGCAAAGCTCGCAAAGAGCGGGGATTATGTACAATCCCGTTTCGCCGAAGAGGCTCGGGCAGCTAGGCGGGTCGGCCTCCAAGGGCCGCCCAGGAGGGTCAGCCCCGACCCGCCTCTCCTAGGCGGGTCGGCCTCCAAGGGCCGCCCAGGCGGGTCAGCCCCGGCCCGCCTCTCCTAGGCGGGTCGGCCTCCAAGGGCCGCCTAGGCGGGTCAGCCCCGACCCGCCCCTCCTAGGCGAGTCGCCCCCGGCTCGTGCCTTTCTAGGCGGGCCGCCTCCAATCGCGTCCCCTAGGCGAGCCAGCCCCAGCCCGCGCCTCCTGCCGGGCAGAGGCATCAGAGGACTACTCGCCCAGTCCCCAATTGGGGAAACCCCTTGCCATTCTGTCCCTGCAGGTCTGCCCCTAGCCAACTAGAACAGCGGAATCTCGCTGTTGGCAGACCCGGGTGGATTGCGTGTAGCTATCCAAAACATCGGAGTTTGGTTGTTGGCAGGCCAGCCTGGGGAGTTTTCAGTAATTTCAAGACAGCAGAGATTAGTTATTTACATACCATCTTCAAAATCCTATAAATAGGACCCAATGGGTACGTCAGAGAGGCATGCTGACTTATCCCCCAGCTCTCTAACGCCTTTTGAGGTACCTTAGCCCGACATTTGGCTAAGGAGGGGAAGCGCTCAGTGATCTTCTGGGTGTGTGGTGGGACCTCCGCGCCGGGCCCTTGGTCTAGTCCTTTGCTCTCTTTTCCTTGTTATTTTCTTGCAGGAGCGAAGTAGGTGTGCGACCACCCCTTCCCCAAGGGTGAACTCCATAAGAGGTCGGTTCTCGGTTTCAACAAAGATCCCCTCAGCCCTTGGATTTGTCTATAAATAGGACCCTATGGGTACACGATTTTAGACTTTGTCTGAGCTTTGGAATCTCGTTTCTGAAGATCTGAGTCGTGAGATGATGATCATCCTCCATAGTCGTCATCTTTTGATAGTCGATAGGCTAGTGTTCCTCTTGTAATCTGCTCGGTCATTTTTGGTTCTGGAGGATAGGTTTCTTTTAAGCTTCCGGATATGTGGTGAGACCTCCCCGCCGCAGCACCTAAGATCCTATTAGTGTTTTTTTGTTTCTGTGTCCTTGCCCGTCAAAGCTATCAAACCCCACCGCTGGACCAATAAGCTTATGCTAAATTGATCCAAATTTTAGAGTAGAAAATTACATATAAATAAACACTATCATCATTTGGTCATGTCTGTTACCCCTCGAATGGAACCTTTTAGGGACCTAAATTCTAGAAATCATTCCAAAATTATTGATGGATTACAGAGATAGGAGTAATAAGTTATAAGTGCACCAAAAAAACAACCCAATGAAGTGCCCAGCCGTTGCCTGCTTATGGCCTCCCTCGCCGCCCTCTCACCGCATCTCAGCCGCCGCTGTCCTTTTCCACAACCCGCCGTGCCTCTTCACCGGCGGAGCCGACGGCGCAATCGTTCGCTGGACCCTATCCGGACACGATGTCTGCCCCCTTGCCCTCCTCTGCGGGCACAGCGCGAAGATCGCCGCTCTCGCGCCATGCTTCCCCGACGCCACCCAACAGGCCTCATCAAACTCCATATGCTCGAATAGCACCCCCGCGTCACTTCTCAGCGCGTGCGAGAATGGCGTGCTCTGCGTATGGAGTGCGGGCAGCTTCCGCTGCCGCCGGCGACGGAGGCTCCCCTCATGGGCGGGTATTCCATCCCATTTGGCCGAACATCCGTCCTCACCCTACCATATTTGCATCGCGTGCAGCTACGGCGAGTCCTCGAATACTTCTGTGCTGATCGTGGATTCGGGCACGCTGCTCATCGTGCAGACCGTCTTTCATGGAAGCTTGGGCATCGGATCTGTGAAGTTCATGGCCATCGCCCCGTCATTGGAGGAAACGGACAAGGATATGCAAGCCGTTTTCGTTGTGGATGGCAACGGGAAAACACAATTTCTACCGCTTTCTAAAGATTACGGTGGTCGCGATTATGAATGTTCAACTTCTGCGAATCGAGTCTCCTCGTCGGATTCTCTGGCTGGGGAGAGTTCCTCTAACAATGGCGGCATGCAAGCTGCGGCCATTGCTCGGGATGGTAACCTGTTGGCCCTCATATACGAATTTCACTGTGAATTTAGGTCAATATCAAATGGCGCGGCCATGGGAGAGATATCTTTGCCTTGTACTAACCTTGGCGACGAAGGCTCTTTCAAGATTTCTGGGGGAATGTTCCTTCATCGTGTTGATTTTGGCAATGCATCTAACATTCATATCTGTGCTGAGGATTTCAAAAGGAGTTTTGCCTTATGGTATAGTAATGGGTCTGCTACAGTGTATATAATTTCTATCTTAGATTCATCAGTAAACTGTGAGCCTCATTGTGAAGTTCCTGCTGTGTCACTGAGAAGTGGAGGGGGGTCATTGTTTCATTTCTGTCAATTGAATGACTGTCTTCTCCGTTTAGAGTCAACCCCCTTCTCAATGGGAGATTTATTGATATGGAAACCTTCAATCACTATTTGGTCTATGGATGAAGCTAGAATGAGCAGAGAGAGTGTGCCTGGAAAATGTTCTTCATGTGTGATCTTAGGAGAAGGGGGATTTTCTGGTATTCCTTTCAATCCGACACAAAAGGTAGATAGAAGGTTAAAAGAAAGCCATCAAAATGAGATTCTGGACTCTAATTTGGGTATTATAGCCAGTAGAAAGACAGATAGTGGTTTCAATTTTGAAAATCCTCTCATTTCTTGTTCAATGGTGTTTTCGGATGAACTTTATTACCCTCAATATGCCGTTATTTATGGATTCTATAGTGGTGAAATCAAAGTGACACATCTCCAAAGTCCATCTCTAAATTCAAATTCTATGGAAGAAGATTCTTTGCACCACTCTAAATTGAATGCAAGTGGATGTTTCTTTTCAGGGCACACTGGTGCTGTGCTTTGCTTGGCAGTCCATCGTATGGATGCAAGCTCAAGGAACCTTAGGATTCACAGAATACTTTTGTCGGGAAGCATGGATTGCACTGTACGCTTATGGGATATTGATTCTGGAAGTCTTCTGTTGGTGATGCATCATCATTTGGCTCCTGTGAAGCAAATCATACTACCATCAATGTTGACTGAGCGGCCGTGGAATGACTGTTTTCTCTCTGTTGGTGAAGATGGCTGTGTGGCCCTTGTTTCACTTGAGACACTGCGTGTCGAAAGGTTGTTCTGTGGACATCCTAGTTATCCATCAGCGGTTGCATGGGATGGCAGAAGAGGCTACTTAGCATGTCTTTGCCAACGCATGTCGACAACATCCGATACTGTTAGCATTTTATACCTATGGGATGTTAAAACCGGTGCTCGGGAAAGGATTATACGTGGTTCAGCTTCTCATTCTATGCTCAATCATTTCTGTAGCTGTATCAACCAAAGTATATTGGGAGATGCAACTTCGTCATCACCATTGATCCTTCCCATTGTTGATGATTCTCGTTTCTCTCAATCCCAACAAACAAGAACAGATGTTGGAACAGTTTCAGTATCTTCAGGTGATATGTTGAAATCCCATAGGAAGGGTACAAATTTTGTAGAATCATCTATTTACTTAAAAAATAGCAATAAAGGGAAGGTGGCTTCCATGAACGTGATCAATGATGCTAGTTCCAATTTAGTTGTAAATAATGCAACAAAGCATGCTGGTTTCCAGCATGTTGGTCAAAGCAAGAAGCATCCTATTATATGTTCCTGCCCTTTTCCTGGCATTGTGAGCCTGGAATTTGACCTTTCCTCTTTGGTTTCCCTACAACATACTCAGAATAGTGATGAACAAATGGTTTCTCAGTCTTGTGAGCATGCAGAGGAGCAATCTTTGCATAATGAACCTTCAAAAGATAATAATTTTGCTACAGAAGGATTGGAAGGATATTTTCTTCGGTTCAGCTTATGCTTTCTTCATTTGTGGGACATTGATCTAGAATTAGACAAGCTTTTGAAGGAGGAAATGGATGTCTACAAACCAAATGGCTTTGAAATAGCTGCTGGAATAATGGGGGATAGAGGTTCAATGACATTGATGTTCCCTGGTCTATGTGCTAGCTTAGAGGTAATATATACTATAATTAAAAGGAAAGCTTGGGATGGTTATGGTCCTGAAATAGGATTATCAAATGAATTTGATCCATTTAATTTAATCTCTTTGACCTAATGGATCGAATGGTTTGCTTAATATATATGGAAAACATAAAATAAAAAGATATGCTGTATATAGATAAAAGCTTAGTGCAAAACATCCCAGTGCGTAGTGTGCGGCGATAACAATACTCAACCATTGCTAACTGACGGTTGGATAATGCCACAATCATACACTGTGCATGAGGGACCCCATGTATGACCGCTAGTTTGTTAGGATAAGTTTTTTATATTATATTCATTTTGAATCTCCAGGTTGTATCTTACTGCCATTTTATTTTCAGCTCTGGAAGTCCTCGTCGGAGTATTGTGCCATGAGGTCACTTCTAATTGTTTCTCTTGCGCAACGCATGATTGGTTTATACCATTCCACCAGTATTGCAAGCAGGTGACACTTTGTTGTTTTTTTCCACTGTCACTTGCATGCAATTTTTGAAATTGGAAAACTACTTTTGAAGAACTGAAATAGGTCTAAAATGATTTTTGATGGCCATCCTTATAGCTCTGATATTTGTGGTATTATTATGATGCGCTGAATGAATGTTATTTTAAAAAAAGGACACCGGTGACCTCTTATTGATTGAAATGAGAACCAACCGACCGACCAACCTCTTCTTTTGAGAATATGCCCGAATGATTTGAGGCCGCTTTATGTCTGCCTTCTCATGCAGATCACTATCGTTAGAGAGGATAACTGATTCAATACTAAGAAACGATCAATCATCAATTCTGTCATGTTAATCGGTCAGTGATTGCAAAGAAGAAGAGGATAGTCATACTCATTAAGTAATCTGAAGTAACATGATGAGAAATAAGATGTAGAATCAAAGATTGTGACATTACAGAACACAAAGTTGCGCTTGAGCATGCAAATTTAGCACTCGTACTGTGATGCATGACAAGTGCAAAAAGGGTGTGTGTGCCCCAACGGAACTCGAATGAGTGAATGCAAGTATATGATGTAGGAAATTTAAAAATGATACAATGCACAAACGATTGTCGGATAATTATTTGTAACAAAACCTTGGATTTTGCTTGCCACATGGAGGAATGGAGGAAAACCAGTTGGAATGAAGTCTTCTAGGCTAGGGAGGGTTGCCAGACTCCAATTGGGCCTGTAATCTCAGAGTAACTACCAATAGGCGTCAAATTAGTGCGATTACCGCTGTTAAAGGTGGTTTTTGGTCCGGCGGTCGTTACTAGCGGTTATAGGTAGTTTTTGTCGTGCGAGTGGAGGGGATGAGTGTGGGTGGGAGGCTGGCCCTTGTGGGGATGAGTTCCAGCAGTTTCGAGAGAGAAAGGTAAGGAGATGGCCGACGATTACAAGGGAAGAGTCGGGATAGGCATCGCACCTAGGTTCCACAGTGTCGCACTGTAAATGGATCACAAAATTAGAAAGTCTCATCAAAATTTTGCAATGCCTTGAAATGAACCCCAAATCTTATATTTATAGGCCAAGAGAAAAACAACGGATGACTATGATTGACCTATACGAAAACACATAAAATGCACGTAAATAATGTATGAAATATGAAAATACATGGGAAATGTGTCGTTGACGCTCCGAACATGGTTATGATTTTGGATCGTTCATACGATTATCCTAACTCCTATAAATGTAAACCCAAACAGGCTCTGATATGGGTTGGCCCGTCCGTGATTTTTGATCCCCATAGTACTCTTTTTGACATATAGAATACCCAATAGGCAATTTTTTGATAACATCCAAAACATATTCTCCTACTAATCAAGCTCTCCTCTTCAAGAGCATGAAATCCATCTAGTCTAAGAGTTTTGCCCTATAGTCCTTGATAAATCAAAGAGATGACTACCATGACTAGAGGTTTCCTGCTGATCTGCCATGACTAGAGGCTTCGACTGCTGATCTGAAAGGACTACTCGTCCCCACCAAGACCCGTGGTCGTCACTGCGAAAATAGGGAATCCTGCCTTCCGCGTCAAACGGATATTGGTCGACAACGGAAGCTCGGTAAATGTTCTATTCATGTCAGCCCTCCGCGGAATGCAGATTCCCAAAGAGAAGTTGCAGCCGGCCACGGACCCGATTTACGGTTTCAGTGTTTTATGAAGGAACGATCATACTCCCGGTCACTTTGGGAGAATTCCCGCGACAGGTAACACATCATGTTCAGTTCGTGACAGTGGATTCAAAATCTCCATATAACGCGATCTTCGGCCTACCACTCCAGACCACGTTCTAAGCTATAACCTCAATTCCACATCTCGCCATGAAGTTTGTTACACCCGCCGGAGTAGACGTCGTTAGGGGAAATCAGGAAGCGGCGCGGACATGCTATCTTCAACAACTTCACCTCGGGCAAGAAACGTTCGTCTACCCTCGCACAACTATCATCAGCGTGCCCGAAGCAAGTGGGTCCGGACGATCCTAGAGGCTCTGGTTTCAGAAAGGGAACATGAATCGGGCGCAAAGGCCCGACAATATTACGTTCGTCGAGATAGTTTTATTTTTATGCTTTCGTTTCAACAACAATCAATGAACTTTATAAAGTCGCAAACATTCGTTTGTGGGCAAACTATCTTTTATCACTGTTGAATGCAAAATATTTGTCTACTTTAAATATTGTTATTGCAAGGCGCGTCAGCAACTAGTGCGCAAAAGCTCGCACTAGACCTCAAGCTCAGGAGCCAGCAGAGAGGTCTACTCCTCGTCATCACTACCTCACGGGCTCCTCTTCGCTGCGGATCGAGTATCTCTTCAAGTAGAAGGTTACGTCTGGATTTGCCCCCTGACTCCTCTAAGTGCTCCCGGCCCCTTGTGGGCTCTCTGCCTGCGATCGAAGGTTCACCCTTCTCCCACAATATGTCCCGGCGTTGCCAGGGCCTGCCCTCTTGCGTTCGCCAACGGTCTGCAAGTTTCCGAATTTCGCCGTTTCTTCAGGACCCCCAACCCTTATGGCCATTTTGACTGCGATCGAAGGTTCGCCCTTCTCCCGCAATAGGTCACGACGTCACCAGTGCCTGCCCCCCTCGCGTTTGCCAGCAGTCTGCAAGTTTCCGAACTTCGCCGTTTCTTCAGGGCCCCTAGCCCTTGTGTCCTCTCTGCCTGCGATCGAAGGTTCGCCCTTCTCCCGCAATAGGTCACGACGTCGCCAGGGCCTACCCCCCTCGCGTTCGCCAGCGGTCTGCAAGTTTTCGAACTTCGCCGTTTCTTCAGGGGCCCCTCCCTTATGTCCTCTCTGTCTGTGATCAAAGGTTCGCCCTTCTCCCGCAATAGCTCACGACGTCGCCAGGGTCTGCCTCCCTCGCGTTCGCCAGCGGTCTAGTTTCTGAACTTCGTCGCTTCTTCTGGGCCCCCAGCCCTTGTGGCCTCTCTGCCTGCGATCGAAGGTTCTCCCTTCTCCCGCAATAAGTCACAGCGTCGTCAGGGCCTGTCCCCCTCACGTTCGTCAGCGGTCTGCAAGTTTCTGAATTTCGCCGTTTCTTCAGGGCCCCCAGCCCTTGTGGCCTCTTTGTCTGCGATCGAAGGATCACCCTTCTCCCACAATAGGTTACGGCGTCGCCAGGGCCTGCCCCCCTCGCGTTCGCCAGCGGTCTGCAAGTTTCTGAACTTCATCGTTTCTTCAGGTCCATTAGCCCTTGTGGTCTCTCTGCCCGCGATCTAAGGTTTGCCCTTCTCCCGCAATAGGTCACGGCGTCGACATGGCCTCCCTCCCTCGCATTCTCCAGCGGTCTGTAAGTTACCGAACTTTGCCATTTCTTCAGGGCTCTCAGCCCCTTGCAACCCGCACTGCCTGTGATCGAAGGTCCGCCCTTATCCAACGGTAGGTTGCGACGCCGCCAGGGAGTGCCTCCCTCACAGTGGCCCAGGATCGAGGGTCTTCACCCCCTCACCCAGCAATATTACTGGCTCTGAAAGCCCGACACCAAGCCTATCTGGCCCAAAGCACCCGCTCTTCACCCTGGAAGAAGGTCACATGGCCACCACGGGCCCGCCCTCCAATCTCCAGCTTCAAAAGCGCAACTCATAGTTGTTCGCACGACACCATAACACAAAACAGCAAAACATGTGTTGAGCAGCAACAATCAGTAAAATAACAAGACAACAGAAAATACAAAGCTGAAATAAAAGTACACCAGTACGCCGCAAGGGCTAACAAGTACAAATCACACAAGAAACTCAAGTACAATGGACTACTCATCATCATCAACAAGCTCGTCCTCGGACAGATCATCAAAGCCCAAGTCGGTGACATCACACCCCCGCTTACGGGACACCATTCTAAGGGTCTTTGACATACCACAAAGAAATGCCACCTCCCGCACCTCTGCCTTGTTTTACTTGATCGTTTGCGTCCATACCTCCTCGCGGATCTCCTCAGAAAGCAAGCAACAAACTCGCATAAAGTCGATAAAATCCATGTACTCTGCAACCCCCGTTGCTCTCAGCTCAGCCAAACGCTCCTCCAAAGAAAGGCACTCTACCTCAGACTTCGGAGAAGACCGCTCTAACTGAAGAAGAACGTTCTCCTCTTGCGCACCCTCCAAAAGCCGCGTTGTCTTCTCCACCAAAGTCTTCTCCGCCTGAAGCTCCTCTCGCAGCTGCATCATTTCAGCTTTCATCTTCGCCTCAAACTGGCCAAAGCGGGAGATATCGCGATCTCGCCTCCCCCTTAGATCAAGGCAGAATCCCTTTATCACCCGACACTTCTCCTGAAGGGACCGGTAGTTGTCCTTCAAGCTTGCTAGAAGATCACCCCAAGAGGGGTCAATGCTGGGTTGAACGCCGGTCTGCAATGAATAAAATAAGTTAGAGAAAATCAAAGAAGTTTGACAAAATCAATACGAGGAACTACACCCTTACCGTCATAATCGGACTCGAAGATAGCACGGGCCTCCCGTCCCCCGGCTGCGGCATGGAAGCCTTCTCAGGAACTTGGGGGGCAACAGAGTCCAAAATCCCAATGTCAGGGTCAGCAGGCATAGTCGCCTCAACCCTAGAAAAGCACGGAGCCGCCTCCAAGCGAGCGTCCGACCGCCTCGAAGCACGACGCTCGACCGCTAAATTGCCGCAATCTTCAAATATCATCTTCCTCTTCCGGTCACGGGCCAACGGAACCGCAGCAGAATGCTCCGCATTAGCCGAAAGGCCGCATAACAACAAGCGTTTTTCTTTCACGAAAGATGAAATATTGAAGAGACGGATCGTCAGCTCTAGAGGCTCGGAAAATCCAAGCACCGGAATAAACTCGCGCTCGCACTCCTTCACCTTGCGACAACGATCAGGAAGGGCGTTCCAAAGCTCTGGCAGCTCCCAGCAATTGCGGACATATCCGTACAAAGTATTCCCATGGCGTCGGTCCACCCGGCTCCCAAACTCCAGCCAGCGTTTGTTGCTAAAGACATCAACCTGACCACCGCTGCCTGCACGCACCTTGCACCAATCCTTGAAGGTGTCCAAAGAGAGCTTGGAGTCGTTCTCACGGAAGAAGACCACCAGCCCCACAATTCCCGTCATCGCCAAAAGAGTAAACTGGGACACTGGCACCCCGCTTAACTTCAAGATCTTGACCACCTCCTCGCATGGTGGCAACCGAAATCCGGACTTCCGAGATGACTCACAAAGGGTCATCCAACCCACTGGCGGATTTTGCACCCGCTCTTCCGCACAAGTTGCAACAGGCAAATTATATCGCCCCCTCCAAGCGACAACTTGCTTCGGAGTAAGAGTAGAGCGAAGTCGCATCGGCCTGCCTTGCGCCACACGCAGTGGAGCCTGCACCTATGAACACATCAAAAAGAGAAAAAACGTGACGCCCCAAGGACTTGGGAGCAAAGCCCGCGCACACCGCTTAAGGAACACGCGCGCACATGGGCACGCACATCCCCGAGCACGTGCGCGCGGACAAGTGTGCACACGCAAGGCCACGAGCGCGCCTGTGGCGCACGTTTGCTCGAGCGCGCGCGCGCGTAGCGAGCGCCTGCTCGCGTGTGCGCGCGTAGCACGAGTCTGCATGCACGTACGCACATATGCTCTCGCACGCGGCCCGGGCTCATTCGCGTGCGCGCCCCCTTTCTCCCTCGCCTTCCTTCACTCGCTGGCATACCTTCCCGGGCTCGGTCATCGCCTCTCGCGCTTCGTTATTCTTCTCTGCCATCATGGTTGAAGATCTGCACAATGAAGAAAACTCTCGCACTCCTCTCCTGAAATTTGGACTCCGCAGGGTTTGGGGGGCATTTGATGGGGTCACACCCATTTTATAAGTGAACTGGGCTGCACATAACCTTAATTTCCACTCCCCCACTAACGAAGTGGGGGGTTATGGTTCAAACCGCATCACACGCGATCACCGCGTCCGATCCAAGCCAGAACCGTCTCGCACCGAATCGTAACCACCGCACGCGGGATCCCAACTCCCGCGCATCGGATCGGAACTCCCGCGCGCGGGATCGCCAACCGTCATTTGGGATCCCGCGCGCCAGCCTCCTCGTGGTCGGCCGGCGGCCGAAGGGTCGGCCACCCCCTCCTCTCCCCGGTCGCCTACGATGAGTCCGGCCGGGGAGGCGCCGGCCCCTTAAGGGCCGGCCGACTACGGAGAGTCGACCGGAGAGGCGCCGATCGACTACGGAGAGTCGACCAGAGAGGCGCAGGCCCCGACCCCGACCCCGCTCTTTGCCTCCTCGGCCGCCTAGCTTGCAAGAAATATTCTTCATTCTTCCTCTTCACTTTAGTAAGAGGCCTTAACTCTATTTTTTGCAACTATACTGAACTAGATTACAGAGCCACCTTTTTATCACTTCACTTGGAATTTTACAACTTATATTTGTCTTCTGTATTAGCTTTAATCCCTTCTTTATACCGAACTAGATTGCATCGTCCTAACAGGGTGTTTGGCAAGCACTTTGTGCTGAATTATATAAATTCTGTTCTTTCTTTCTTTGTAGTTCCCTGGCGGCATTCTATACTCGAAATTTTGCAGAGAAAGTTCAAGACCTAAAGCCTCCTTCACTCCAGGTCTCATATAAAGTTAATGGTTTAGCATCATCCCTTTGATCTACGTATTGAACGATCAGTTTCTGTTTGCTTGTTAAAGTTATTGTCGATCGATGAATTATTTCAAAAAACATAGACTTGTGTGCTAATTTGATTTACAATGTGCACAGTTGTTGGTAAGTTTTTGGCAAGATCCCAGTGAACATGTTCGAATGGCTGCCCGTTCTTTGTTTCATTGTGCAGCACCACGCGCTATTCCATGTCCTCTTTATGGTCAGAATACTAGCCTCCCTGGGACTACTCATAGTTCAGTGATTGTCGAGGAGAATATCCATTCTGAAATTGTTTCATGGCTAGAGTCTTTCGATATTCATGACTGGGTCTCATGGATTGGTGGAACAAACCAGGATTCTATGGCTTCCCGCATAATTGTTGCAGCTGCATTGGTTGTTTGGTACCCAAGCAAAGTGAAAAATGAGCTTGCCCAGCTTGTCGCAGACAGGTTGGTTAAGTTAGTTATGTCTATGAATGACCGATTCAGTTCTACGGCTGCCGAGATTCTGGCTGAAGGCATGGAAGGTTCCTGGAAATCATGCCTAGGACCTGAAATTTCACAGCTTGTTGGAGATGTATTGTTCCAGATAGAGTGTCTGTCAGGAACGCCGGCCGATTCTGTGAAGTACAGTTCATCGATGACGGAAACTATTCGTGATTCTTTGGTGGGGATTCTCTTACCAAGCTTAGCATGTGCTGACATAGTTGGTTTTCTAAATGTGATAGAGGACCAAATCTGGTCTACCTCGTCAGATTCACCGGTCCACCTTGTATCTCTAAAAACTCTCGCCAGGATAACACGTAACTCTCCAAAAACCTTGGCTTTATATCTTGACAAGGTTTGTTTCTGTTACTTCACATGCTAGGTATTATGCCTCATCTTGTAGATTTTGAAAGTTTTGGCATCACTTTTAAATTCCCTGTGGCAAGTTTCTTTGTGATGTTAAGCTAATGCGTCATCTACAAATGATTATATATTGCGTAAATCATGTATACAGATATGATTTGCAAAATATGTTATGGCATTGACTTTTGAGATTTTTAATTTTCTCTTCACAATCTTGTAGTTTTAGTTTATGAAGGTTCATGCTGTCTGGTTTTGGAAATGTGATGTTCTTCAACTAACATATTAGATTAACCGCTTGCTTAGTGTTTGATTTATTACTAGTCTGTAGCTTTATGCTTTTGTTACATCACAAGAGCAGAGTAATTAATTAGTAAACGAGCCACTTTTTAGACTTCTTTGCTCCGGAGGTCGTTGTACCCGGTTCAACATGTGATCTGGAGGTTGTGGCCTTGATGGTTGGGTCAGAATTGTGATTTGGGCGGAGTGAGTAGTGGAGGTGGTATCAATTGTAGGGGATTTGGAAGTATATCGGTGGTGGTTAGCCTTTGGGTATATGCAATGGAGGTAAGCTGGCATAGGGAACACCCGATGTGAATGTGTTCGGTGATCTTGTGGGAGAAATCTTCGTCGACCAACCGAGCTGAATAACCCGAGGCAATGATTATGGGAAGCCCTAGAGCTTGATTGACAGACCCAATGAACTCGTTGACGTAATTTTTTACCGGAGTCGTGTGACGGAGGTCTCAAGAACTCCCCACAACGTTGTCTGAATATCATTGATCATATATTTTGATTAGAGTTTGTTTCAGTCGCCCATATGAGTTCCAGAGTTGTCTAGCGAATCCATTGCACTCAATGGAGCGCCAATCTTTCCACCCCGAGAAGAACAATCAGAACCTTTTGTGTTTTAACGGTGCGTTAGAATTCAAAGAACTACTATGCTTTCGCTATCTAGCCCATCAGATAAGAGCCATTGAGGTGGGGCCACCTCGAGGGTGTGGAGCATGGGCGGTGACTTCAGTCACATTTGGAGTTGTGGCGTTTCCCAACAGTACTCTTCAAGGAGCAAAGACAATACATCAGATTGTAGGTTAGAGGAGGAATGGTTCTTTGCACTGACCACACAGACTTTACTGCTAAGGTGATCATCTTTCATATGGGCAAGAGCAATATATTGTTCCTTAAAGTGGCTTTGACGGTGTCGAGACGAGCTTCGTCAGTGGCACATGTGAGGGGCATGCATAGAGGAGGGATAAATGTTGGATGATCAGCGGTTGTGTGTCGACCCATAGATACATGGTGACTATGTGGTTGGAATCAGGTGATTGTGCATGTGCTATGATCTGGAGTAGCGGCAACCAACATGCTCAAGTTGTGCGGGGGAGGTACGCTACATTTGCGACGAGAGTGGAGGTGCTTCGCGAGGCATGCACTTCGGCTCGAGGCGATCAACAAGCGTGGGAGACATGTGTTGTTAATGCGAGAGATTGGCTACCATGGGTTGTGGCTAGAGGCTGGCGATGAGAAGGAGATTCTGGGAATGACAGTCATACTAATGTTACACCTAGGGCATACATGAAGCTGGTTGGGGATAGGAGAGCTAAAAATGTTTGAAAAGAACTCCAAGAAACCCTTGGTCAACTGTATGCTCAACTTTATAATACCCAAAATATAATTGTTCTTACACACAACAATATATAGGCCCTACGACAGCGGCAAAACCGCAAATAGTCCAATGAAAATAAAATGTCATTAGTTCAAGACTCCTAATAAAAACGGATGATGGTATTACAGTTAGTATTGTTGACTGATGACTATGCACATTTCTTGTCGCCATCAGTAGGGGCGATTGGATTGGGGCATTATGGCAAGTAAGACGACAAGTTCTCACGTTTAGTGGAGGAGGTCTTGGTATCACAATGGTCGGTGGCCAGACAATAGGTACGTTGGGACGAGGGGGAGCAGGTGATGTTTCGTCTGTAGTAGAAGAGAAATAGAATGGTTGATCCTCAAGGAAGGTAGTAATATCAGTCGATGCCATATTTTTCTGATTTGTGGTGCCAGCTTATTTAAAGGAGCAATATGGTGAATAAAACATACACATCCCAAAACTCGAGGAGTTAGGGAGAAGGGAGGAGTGGATGGAAATAAGACGAAGAAAAGGAATACAATGTTTAAGATAATCAATGACATGCGATTAATTAATTAACATGTAGTAGTGCTCGTAAAGTACTAATAGATCTTTGGAACCTGCATTTGAAATATGAGAGATCTATCTCAAGAAGATGGCGGTTTTTCCGCTTTGCAAGCACTTGTTGTTTAATGAATAATACTCAAGTTATTGTAGGTTTCCTAAAATTCTTGACGGATGCACTCACTAGCATTATTTGTCTCAATGATTTTGATATTAGTCGAAAATTTATTGTGGGTTTCTGCGATAAATGAGTGAATGACATATGTTATCTCAGATCAATCATGAAGTAAATTTACCCACGTCATGCGAGAATGATCGGTTTGTGGTGATTCAACAATGGTTCCATTATTATGTCCATGCTCATGTAGTTGATGACTCTTTATGGCATGTTGTGCTTCCCTAGACTACTCAAGATAATGTGTCATCCAAAGTGACAGTAGTGATCTTCAACAAGTCAGATTGTTCATGGCTTCGTGAAGGATCACAAGTACGAACGGTTCAAGAAGTGACAGAGATATCAAAAGAATCACCCATTAGATCGAGCAACAAAGAGACCAAGATGAATTAATCAAGAATGCATGATATGATCCACATACTACGAGCCTCCCTTAGATCGTGTCATCGAAGATGACACCATAGGATGTGACCACATTGTCTCCGGCGGCAGTCATGGAGGACAAAATGATCGGAGACAAGCGACTGAAGACAAACGGACACCCGCGGAATGGGGGGAGAAGAGGCTGCTATTGTTGGGTTGGTGCTGCTAGGCCCGGAAGAAGCCTGATTGTAGAGCTGTTGTGTCGTTGCAGTGTTGTAAGGAGTCCGACAACGATGTTGGACGAAGTGTTGGTGCTGGGAGGGTCCCAATCGCGGAACTGTTGTGGGAGCGGCGAGGAGCGAGTGTTACTAAGGAGAGGGATGAGCAAACAAAATGTTGTGATATGCGGCTGGACGGATACACGCGGAATGGGTGAGACAAGATCGGGAGAGACGAGGCGGAATCGGGAGAGACGAGGCGGAATCGGGAGAGGCGTGATCGGGAGAAGCGAGATCGGGAGGGGCGGGATTGGGAGCTCTGATACCAAGTCGATTACGACGCTTCAAACTGGTGAAAGATAGTATTCACTTCCATACCCTACCGCAATAGATTACCAAGCATATATAAGGAGACACGCACGTGATATATCACATGTGATACAATTATACAAAACAAAAATAAAGTGCATATTACATATATTCAACTCTTCGTCCTCACGACGAGTTCCAATTCTCGTGGTTCCTCTTGGACATCAGACTCTAATTCTAGTTCCAACGAGGACAGGGGAGATGGAGAGCTATCAACAAGAATGAGGGAGGGGACATGCCTGGTTGTGGGAGCTCAGTAAGCAGTGAGTTCTTCTCTATCAGTGAGAACATGGGTGATGGCTATCATGGTTCAACGAGCTCAGGTTGGCACACCCCAACCCGAGAAGATCGGGAATGAAAGTGTGAATTAATGATATTTCAACTGATTAAAAATGTAAGTAGGCATGACATTATATATATTTCACCAATGCGCATAACTCATTAAAAATGTAAGCAAACAAGACATTATATATATTCCATCAATGCGCATAAGAAATATGTAAATTAATTAAATATCGCATACATCAACACACTATCATTACCTTCCGATACACTTGAATTTTTTTCCTCATCGATAACATACATAACGTACAATTTCCATTCGGTGTCAAGTGTAGTAAAATATTTGAGTGGGGAGTGATTTCTGGACTCTCATTGGGTTGAGGCAATTTTGCCTCAACCACCGTCTACGTACTCCGTATTCTTAGCTACATGGATTCAAACCCACACAATTCTAAATATCTCATGGTTGCCTTTGCAGATCAGCCATCATGCAGGTTGCCTTAGAGTAAAACATGTAGGTCATCCAATATTTCTCGAAAAGACACAATGTTTATCCAGCAGAGGCACATTTTTTATAGAGGTGCCATATATCCTTAAGGCACATAATTCTTGTTGAAGCACATACTTCCAATATGGCACAATATTTCTGATAAATACATCTTAGGGTCTGTTTGACGCAGCTCTGGCGGCTGGAGAATCTCTATTCCAGCCGTCAGAGCTGTTTTTTAACTGTTTGGGACATCTCCTTAACAGCAGCTTTTCAGAAATCTGGAGCTGTTTTGCAGCTCTTCAGAAATCTCCCCTCCCCCAGCTTCAGCTTCCGCAAAATAGCTTTCTCTCTCACAGGTTTTGGAAATCTAATGGTTTCTTCAGTTGGAACATGCTCAGAGGCCGGACGACCTTCCTCCGGCGATTCCGAGCCCCGGATGGCCTTCCTCCGACGATTCCGAGCCCCCGACGGCCTTTCTCCGGCGATTCCGAGCGCACTTCTGCACAGAACACCCAAACACTCTGCAGCTTTTCAAAACTGCTCTCCAGAGATCTATTTTAAAACAGCTTTATCCGAACAGCAGCTTTTCAATCCGCCAGAGCTGTCCCAAACAGAGCCTTAATAAGTTTGGGTTGCTTGGGGATAATCCAAAGCCTTCCACAAACCCTAATGCGTAACCTATCATACTATCAAATTAAGAAACCTCGTGAGTTTCCGATTATAATCAATGTGTACTTTACACTGGTTGATTATCATCTTCCATCAGAATTTAGTGGTCATAGGAAATGGGGTAAAAGAAGTAATTTTACTAATCTAAAGAGTTTGACAATAATTCGATCATTAATAACCAACAATGAAATCCTCCCCAACTCCTGGAAGTGGTCAGCTTGCAAAACAATAAGGAGTTTAGGAGAAGGAGAAGCATGAATACTCATCCAAGAGCCCCAAATTCCTCCCTCATGCATATTGAAATTCAAAGCAGTAATCCAAGCCTGTAATCCAATCCAAAGAACACAAAATCAGCCCACTGTAGGGTTGGTGTTACAAGTAACAATGAAGAAGACAAAATCGCAAATAAGGAGCCGCACGAGTTGCTTGAAGACGGGCTCCATACTATCTATGATGCGCAAAAGATCGAAATCCATTAACTTAGAATCCAAGGAGGAAGCTGATACGTGCTAGTCGGATCCTCCAAAACACTCCTCTCCAAAGAGAGTCCAAGACACTAAGACTTAAAAGATAGCTCTTAACTCACCTAAGAGACTCCTTATATAGATGAAGACCCCACTATAGGACAAGACACAATATAACCTGTTACATAACAATACGTATCAACACTCCCCTCTTGAAAAAAAACAAACTTGCCCTCAAGGTGGAGGTCCGTAGGAGTCCTCCGCATGCGTCGGGGGTTCATGTCCCCGAAGTCGGGATCTTCGTCTTTAAATCACACCAGCACGCACAAGCCTTTGAAGGTGCAGACGTGGGTGGGAGAGTGCGACAGCTGGAAGCAGAATCAAAGGACCTTGCGATAAAGCTCAACTTGTTGCTCGTGAATAAGCAGTGGGGTCTTCGGGGCGCCGGTGGACGCAGTGCTGGCAGAACTAAAAGCGGGGACCTAGGCTGGGTGGCGTAAATTTCCTCGTTGAGGCACCATGCTTTCTCCATGGAGTGGGAGAGAGTTGTCAGGTTGTGGATCCGAAGGCGCGCCCGAAGGTGGGGTTGTAGACCCCCCCCCCCCCCCGAAGTATCCCAGATAGTGGTCAGAGAATAGACAAAGAACGTAGGTGGCGACCTCGATTAACACTTCAATGTAATTGGCGACCGTGTCAGACTGACGCACGAAGCTGAGACGCTCGTAGGCATTGCCCGTCAGCATGCGTCATAATGGCAGAGGAATTCATCAGCGTGGAGGGTCATTGAACGTGTTATGGGCATGGAACGACGGTTGGGCGTAGCGGCGAGAAGCGTCGTGACGATGCAAGAGCCCTTGGAGGGTTACCTGGCTACTGCAGGAGCCGTAGGAGAGCGGCCTGCCGCGGCAGAGGGCCATGCTGGGCGGCAGGAGGGCAACGATGATGAGGAGCGGCCGCTGGAAGACTGCAGGCGTGCTGGCGGGCCGCTGGAGGAGCGCCCGGACACAGTTGGAAAAGAAGAGGACCGACTGGAGACGTGGTATTCGAAGAAACACTAGAATCATGCTCTGGAAGAGGGGCCGGACACGAGAAAGTGGCAAGAATTGGTCGCTGGAAGTCTTGCGAAGCAGGAATCAAGCCTTGGAATACGATAGCACGGGAAAGAAGCAGGAATCAGACGCGCAAAGCAGAAATCAGGCATGGGGAAGTCGATGAAGTCAGGGAAGTCCCCAGCGTGCGATGCAGGAAACAAAAGCAGTCATGCGAAGTAGGAATCAGACACTTGAAGTTGCAAGTCGTCGTTGTCGTCGAGGGCAACGTTGATGTGGTTGTCGAGCGAGAATGAAGCAGCTCGGGAGAGAATCAAGCGGAAACCGGCGGACCAAGCGAGGTGGTTGGCAAAATTATGAGCGTGTCCAATTAAGGTTTTGGTTGAAATCCTAAATGAGCGGCAGGTCAGACCAATTGATACGTGCTAGCCGCATCAAGGTGTAGAATGAAGAACGTGACTTGTATTGCATGAAAATAAATATACAATCGAGAGTCAAGCTCTCGCCAAGCACCCGCAGGCTTGGTCCTCCAAGTCACTCCTCTCCAAAGAGAGTTTGAGGATCACTGACGGGGTCCCAAAGAGACCGCCGACCGATAGCTGGCGGGGGGGGGGGGGGGGGGGGGGGCTTATTGTAATAACTTTTCATTTTAAGTGATGTTCTCAAATCTTATGTTAGAGAGCCATGAACCTAAATATGAGTTGTTACACAGGAAAACAATGAGTTATTCTTGAACAAGGGAGCTAGCGAGAGGAACCAGAAAAGAATGTAATCATCTTATTATTTCATGTAAGAAACATACATAAACATTTACATATATTTATAGCTATGAGGAGTGACACCACAATTCCCATTTACAATGTGGGACTAATTTATACAAAATAAACCAGATCTTAATGGGCCATTGTAAATAAGCTTTTGCACTGAGCTTCTGCCCATTTTTTCATCTATAATCCACATAGATGGGCTCATGGTATGTAAATATGTAATGCTAAACTCTATTATGGCTCAATGAAGAGGATTTGTTAAGAAAATCAGGTAGTTAAGAAAACACTAAAATAATTGCTGTCCATAGTTGTGCTAAAGTTAATGATGATGATCTTCCATTTTCTAAGTTTGCTCATACCAGATATTTTTTCTATTGTTTCCGTCCGATGATAAATTCATAATTTTGTGCCTATGATATCATACACTTGATCTCTAACTGAAAGAAAATCACAGGTTGTGAATTATGTACTTCAGACTATGGATCCCAGCAACTTGGTTATGCGCAAAGCATGCCTTACAAGCTCCTTACTCGCACTAAAGGAAATTGCTCGTGCACTCCCAATGGTTGCTCTAAATGACTCAACGACTCGATTAGCTGTTGGGGATGCTATTGGAGATATAGATGTTGTAACCATTCGTGTTTATGCTGTGGAGAGGTAATTTACATTTTTCTTCCTTTATAGATTGGTTCAAAGTTGAAATGTTGTCCACTTCTATATATATATATATATATATATATATATATATATATATATATATATATATTTATATATATATTTATATATAGATCCTTTCAAGTGGCTGCAGTTACCAATGTCATTTGAACAATCATCATGTGCAGAAGTTGTTGGTCAAAATATTGGTGATAATCTAATAGCAGGAAAAATATTTTGTTGGTTGGTGATGCTGTTTCTATCATGTTACATAGAACATTTTTATTAATTTTTAAAAAATCTGGCTTCTGTCTTGCTCTAGTCTTCAAAATCACTTCAATTTTTTGCATCTTGTAGTGAACGTTCTATTTAAAATAATTTGTATATCAATTATAATTCAAAATCTGGTTGAATAGATCAATATCATAGATATATTACATATGATGTACCATATTATTTGTATGTTGGTGCAGTGTAACAAAAGTAAAGATTTTGGATGCTAGTGGTCTTCCAAGTTTACTTGAAAGAACATCAAATACAAAGATGGCTACAGCCATATCAGCATTGAGCTTTTCACCTGATGGGGAGGTAATTCTATGTTCTCATATCCAAAGTGTCTTCTTAGATAAATGTATGCTTTATTCCTTTAGGGTGCGTTCGTTTGGCAGTGATTGGAGGAAGGAATTGGAATTGGGTACCTTCAATTTCAATTCTTGTGTTCGTTTGACATTTTTTAGGAAGGAATTGGCATTCACGGAAAACCTATGGGTTTTGGAGGAAGGTGTTTGACCAAAACCCATGACACTCCAATTCCTGTGTTCGTTTGCTTATTTTAAGGGAGGGGATTGGTTTTGGCCCAAAACCCATGGGTTTTGCTTTTGAAAAATCCTTATGTAACCAAAAAAACACCTCTTTAGCTTGGTTTTGGGTCGGTTTTGGTACTGTTCATCCTACAGAACCGCAAAACCTACTCTATTTTAGCAATCGCCGCCCTCCCTGTTCATCATCTGCCCCGACGAGCCTGCTCCTCTGTCCATACGGGACGACATCTTCGAACCCAGCCGCAGAACCTGCTCCATTCCAGCAGTCGAAGTCCTCCCTGTTCATCTTCTTCCCCGACGAGCACGCTCCTCTGTCCAGACGCAAGCCGGCCGCCTCCACCTCAGACGGGAAAATCATCTCCAGACGCACGCCGCCCTCCCTTTTCATCTTCTTCCCCCACATCTCCAGGGTTTTTTGAATTCTTTCTACCTCAATTCCTCTCCAAACGAACAATAAACAAAGGATTTTGACCCATTTCCAAAAACCCACAAATATTTGGTTTTGGTCAAAACCAATTCCCTCCGTTGAAAACCCATCAAACGAACACACCCTTAGTGTTTTTCAAAGAATCAAGTTTCTTATGGACCCTCTAAAGTTTTCATCCCTTGTCATACTTAAATTTCCTTTTTCTTTCTTTAGCAAAAAAAAAAAATCAGTATAGATATTTTCTCTATATGGAGTGCTATTTCTTCTTCTTCATCTTATTATTATCATTGTCATCCTCATCATAAAAACCCAATTATTTGTGGTTTATAATTCCTTACATTTTCTTGTCTGCCATAGGGGCTGGTTGCTTTCTCTGAGAATGGCTTGATGCTAAGGTGGTGGTCACTTGGAACGGCCTGGTGGGAGAAGCTTAGCAGAAGCCTTGTTCCTGTTCAATGCACAAAACTAATCTTTATTCCTCCATGGGAAGGCTTTTCTCCCAATTCTTCCAGATCAAGTATAATGGCAAACATAGTGGAGAAAGATGGAAGGGATGAATCTGAGGTATGTGCGCTGTACTCGAATATCTTCATGATTTGGTCATTTTCCTTCTTTAATTTCTAGTCTGAAGATCTTATTATTTCGATGTCACCGGTTAATATTACGCGAGAAGGTTTTATCAACTGTTTATTTTTTTGGTTAAAGAAAATTGAAGGAAATAAGCATCAATTAGCTGTTTCAGTCTGAAATAATAAGTTGATTTTTGGCTTCTTGATGATCTTTGTCTTAAGTTTCTACCAGTCTGAATTTATACATGTTTCACCTTAGGACGTGAAACTTAGGTGTGTTTGGTTTGAAGGAAAATGTAGGAATGAAATGGAAGTAAAATTTTATATTTAGTAACTTGTTGAATCAATTCTCGCAAGTATGCTTATTGGGAAATAACTTGTAAACGAACTTCTGCAATGGACAAATCAAACAAGGGATTTAATACTCATATGTGATATGCGCGATATCGTATCCACACAGAAACTAACAAATACAAATACGACAATTAAATAAATGATTTTCTACAATGACAAATTATCAGCCAATGCGGTATCTCAACTGCACCTGCCAGAAGGCACTACCGGATACTGCTGCCAAGGCAACGCTACCAAGTCAATCGCGAACACTAGCGACACCAGCCGACAAGTCGTTCCGCCTCCAGGAACCACTACTGCGAAGACAAGGCGCTCCTCTTGGATATGTTTCCACGATGAGCTTCCAAATCCTCCTTCCTCCTTTGACCCACACTATCCAAGCACTGGAGAAGCGGTCTTCAGCATGGGCGTGCAAACAAACATCTTTCACTTTGCAGCAACCTGTGAACAGGCAGTTTCCTCTCACGCGATCAGGTCGATCCGATGCTGAGAAGAAACACCCTGTCAAATAACTTGAACCCAAAAAATGCAATGCAAACAAGATAAGTAGTATTTTTGATTTGATGGAATGAGGGGAATGCCAATGCAATGTATTTCATAAGTTTTATCTACAGTGCTTGGTTCCAATTTAGTTACTGGATACGTGGATAGTTTGCTCTGTTTGTGACGGTGGTGGTGGTGAAAAAAGTTATATTCCCACCGTCACCGCTGATTTGCAGGCGTTTGATTTCACGGTAGTGAGAAAATTACTTTTGTCAAAAATTTGTTCTCGGGTCTTTTTGGAAAGCCGGGAACCCTTCTACTTTCAGAAAAAACTAAAAAGAGCTTTCCATGTTTTCTTGCTTCTCTTATTGTAGCTTTTTATCTTCATTCTCCTCCTGCATTTCCTACCATTGCCTTTTCTGAAAACTCTAATCCCACCACAGCTTTGTCACCACTACTTTTCTTGCCATCGCAACCGTCCCAAACAGAGTCTTAGTGGAAGTTAGAGAAAAATATCATCTACTTATATCATTCTTCAGCCCCCTTGTCAACAAAAATTTAAAAAAAAAATCTAAATTTTCATAAATAAAACAAGAAAGATAAATAGTATTTTCCTCAGCCCCCTAGTGGAAGTTAGAGAAAAATATCATCTACTTATCATTCCTCAGCCCCCTTGTCAACAAAATAAAAAAAAAATCTAATTTTTCATAAATAAAACAAGAAAGGTAAATAGTATTTTTGCCATACAATTACTCCAAGCAAACAATTGATAATCAATTTCATCTCATAGTCATTTTACAATTTCTCTTCATTTTCTCTTCATTCCAATCAGAAGCCTTGCCGTTATATAATTTGTTAACTTAGTTGAAACATTAAGGGGAGCCTTGGCACACCTGTTGAGGTGTTGCCATGTGACCTTGAGATCACAGGTTCTTTTCCTTGAAGCAGTCTCTTGCAAAAATGCAGGGTAATGTTTGCCTACATTTCACCCTTTTGGTGAGACGCTTCCCCGGACCCTCACTGTGTGGGGATTCGTTGGGCACCGGGCTGCCTTTTTAGCTGAAAAATTCCGTCAAGATATCATATTTCTAATGCTTTACATGTGTGCGGACATGAAACATGCATCAATGCAAATTTCTGTGCAGCTCTCAATTTCAGCATATAAACTGTTTATGTTGTAGTCAACACAGGAAAAATCAAAGGAATCAGACGAAGCTGACAGAATAAGGCTTCTGCTTCATAATCTCGATCTCTCTTATCGTCTTCGCTGGATTGCTGGCCGGCGTGTGTTGCTTACTCGGCACGGGCAGGAGCTGGGCACGTTTCCGATGTGATCCCAATTTCTCGTGCTGGGACGAAATTTCTAGAAGTCAATATTGACTTTGGAGAGGTTTTCCATGAAGTTTGGAAGATAGCAGTGATGCTGTGTTCAGCAGAGATTGGAGGTATGGGTTTCTTGTCTGTATATGATTTGTCCCATAAAGTAAGAAACATGTAGATTAAGGCTCCATTTGGGGGGACTTATTTTCACCGGTCAAGCGGTTATGACCGCATGAACAGGACTTTAATTAAGGTCCTGTTCATGCGGTCGTAACCGTTTGACCGGTGAAAATAAGTCCTCCCAAACGGAGCCTTAAGACAATTCTTGTACACAAGTGTGTGCTTAAATTATTAGACAATTCTTAATATTACTTTTGATTTGTTTTTTTCTACATTCTTCTGAACAAATATTTTATTTAAAATATGACCTTAGAAAGTATTAAAAAAATAATGTATTATTTAAAATATTCAAACTTGGTGAATACATGTGACAAAATAGCTAAATTTGTTGCTCTATTTTAGCCCTAGTTTGTCTTTTTTCCATATTTGTCTCAAAACATTAGGCAAATTTTGAAGTAGGCCGCTGGATTAACTTCTTTTAAATTTTGGGAATTGTTATGTGCACTACACTTTTGATTATCTGCATCATTTTGTTAGAAGCACCACACTAAGTGCATACAAAACTGTTAGATGCATTGCAAATCTTTGAATAGCATAATATCTATCTCCTACAAGGAAAATAAAAGTGTAAAGATTTATTTCAAACTTAGACTAAAGTTAAGGCACTTATTTATAGGGATGCAACTCGGATCGGTTTGGTTCAGTTCCACTCAGAAACAAGAACCAACCCGTATAGGTTCGGTTCCAAAAATTTGGAACCGAAACCGACCCACGGTTCTAAATTGTAGAATCGGAATTGAACCAAAAATATCGGTTCAGTTCTCGGTTCCTTAAATTTATGGTGAAAATATATTGCACTAGAAAAAATAAATGCAAAACCAATGTTTATAAATCGAAGAAACTAAGAGACTTTAAACTTGCATGACTCCAAAATCATCAAAATTTCTTAGATTACTAAATACATTTAATAAACTCATCATACAACATTTCAGATTCAAAGATTCTAATAATTAAGCAAAAGTTCAACATTGTCAAAACATAAGCAAATAGTTTATAAAATTACACATGAAATATTTTCATCAAGTTAATTATTCATCAATCTTTTTCAAAAACTTCTTCATCACAAATATATTTTTGATACATAAATTCAATAACTCGGTTCTCGGGTTCTGGGTACCGAGTGTAAGAACCGAGAATCGAATCAAGTGGTCGGTTCTGAAAATTTTTGACCCAAAACCGAACCGAGACACATAAGAACCGACCCGAACCACTCGGTTCGATTCGGTTCCGGTCCGGTTCTGGATTCTTCGGTTATTTTTGCACATCCCTACTTATTTAGTTATTTTACCTAATTATATTGTTGACCCTGCATGATTAGATTATAATATTCAACTGTGTGATTTTGAGCCTCGGTTTGACCGTCTGTCTATGAATGGTACTTTGCTTGTGGCAGGAGTGGGCACATGAAACGCGTGGATCACGATCGCTGAGAATAGCACGTGGAATAGCCATGACGACTGCCACTAGGGAGGCCGCATTCCATCAAGACGTTTGTAATTGTGTGATAAAATACATTTTCGCGTCATCGGTTGGTGATTGCATGCCATATTCAGTCGGCTTGCAGATGCTTCGTCATTGTACAAAATCTAAAGCATTCTTTTGCATCCCGACCAGTAAAAGCTCACGTGAACTCGCAATTGCGTACGCTCGAGTATATCATCATGTCCTCTATTGCGGCCGCTATGCAAACCAATATGCCGCCCTGAAATAGTGGCCCCCGCCTCGCGGCATACCTGAGATTATTTCTTGCATTTCCCGAGAATTGTTGCATGCATCCCAACTCCTGAACCAGTGTTGAATGCTTTTTAATGCAAGAAATTGATTGAAATATCAGGGCTAATATTTTGCTATCATGAAGTCCTCCTAACAGTAAATGCACCCATTGTCGTTGTGCCGAGGTCTGACTCGTCGCTTTGGCAGGCTGTGAAGACTCTTCTGGTCCGCGCGGATCGTGAATAGGTGTCCTGTAAGCTTTTCTTGATTGCCTTTGTGATCACACACATATCCCCAACATATGTTGACATGCCTTGCATGTCGGGATATGTTTCTGTTCAAGAGGACATGGGATGGTCCCCCGCAATGTTTTGGGCTGAGAATGCGTGCCCTATGTGGGGTCCATTTGGCTTTGGGCCGAGAACATGTGCCCTACGTGTGGGGTCCATTTGGCATTGCGGTGATAGTCGGGAATTTGAGATTATGAGCCATCGTTTGTGAACTTTCCCCACACCTCCATTAACTTTTATGTTCAAAATTATTCTATTTCCTGGCGGCCGGCATGAGATGAACAATGTTGTCTCCCCAAGCTGGAGGTCATGTGAAAGATCGTCCATGGCTAGAAGGGGACAAGCCATGACCGGGTATATAACCCCTTCCAACCAAGCATGGATTCGTACAAAGTAGCTCGATTCGTCTTTCTTTGAAACATAAAAGAGGCAATGAGAAGATGCTTGATGTTCAAATACTCGCACCAAAACGAAAACTTCATCCACAATGAGTATCCGTTTGGCACGACGATAGTTGGCGTGAAGGTGATAGTTATGAATTGTCATTCATAAACGTCCGACCTCGCCTAAGGAACTACATCCATCTCTATGTTCAAAAATAATTTTTTGCTCAGAGGCAATCATAACCATAGTCCCGGCAGAACATATTTTATGGCGGTGGTCTTTTTGTCCAAAAACTCACTCGAGCAAAAATGCCTCGCCAAACGGACCCCAAGTCCTCATCGAACGGAATCTGCGGGCTCATCGTCGACTTTTCCGATGGCCTCGAGTATGGAGGAGTGCGTAATGAGATCATAATCGAACCCCATCGCACGCATCTCCTTCATCAGCCTGCTTGCCTCCTCGAACATTCCCGCGTGACTAAGAACCCCAAGAACTGTGTTGTAGGAGACGGCGTCCGGCTTATGTTCAGACTCCTTCATCCTCAGCAGCATCTCCATTGCCAGCTTTGGCCCGCCGGCCTTTGCCAATCCATTCAATATGATGTTGTGAGAGTTTATATCCGCTTCACAGCCTTCTTCCTCCATTGCTCTGAACAAGGAAAGAGCTTCATCCACCATCCCCGCCCTCACCATTCCGGACATGAGAGCATTGTAGGCATAAGTATCGGGAACGCAGCCGAGTCTCTTCATCTCCTCGAAGAGCTCGAGGGCGTCGTTCACCCGCCCACATCTTCCGAAATGCTTGATCATGATGGCATACACGCGGGAAGATGAAGACCCGCAGTTCTCTCTCAGTTCCTGAAACAATTCGCAGGCAGCTTCATACCGTCGAGCCTTTCCGAGGGCATCGATGAGGCTACAGTAGGCTGCCGGGCACGGAGGAAAGCCTTTCTCATCCATTTCCTCAAGAAGAATCAGCGCTTTCTCGACCCGATTGGTTTTGCAAAATCCGTCTATGAGAATGGAGTATGTGAATGGGGTGGGGGCGATGCCGGTCTCCTTCATCTTCTCGAACCAGCAGGCGACCTCCGACGCGCGAGATTTCGAATCGAAAAGCGTCTTTATGATCGTGTTGTAGGTAACCGCGTTCGGAGCGCATCGAAAAGACTCCATTTGATTAAAAATCTTCATCACGTCGTCTAAAAATCCAGCCTTTCCTAGAATGTTTAGGAGATTGTTCATCAGGACTGTGTCTGGATGACAACCTTCTGTCTGCATCTGGAGAAAGTAATGGCAAGCATCTTCAACCCTTCCGGCTTTGCCGAGTCCCCTGATCAATTCGGTGTACGTGTAAACGGTCGGCGAGCAGCAACGATCCCTCATTTCGGCGAACAACCGGAGAGCAGAATCGACGTTCTTCGACCCAAAGAACATGGCGATCAGAGTGGTGTAGATCTTCGGGGTCGGCTGCATTCCGTTCTCCTTCATTTCGTCGAACAGCCTGAGCGCGGAATCGCGCCGCCCCAATTTGCAGAACGCCGTGATCAGGGCGGCGTAAGTGATCGAATCCGGGAAGCAGCTGCCCTCGCCGCACATTTCGTCGTAGAGCTCGTGGACTCTCTCGTGGTGCCCCCCCTGGAGCAGCATTGTGATCATGGTGTTGTAGACAGCTGAAGTTGGCCTGCATTTTCGAAGCTTGATTTGGTAGAAAATGGAGCAAGCCTTGTTCACCATTTTTGAATTTGCGAGGATTCTGATGATCGCCGAGAGATCGGCGGGGGTGACGACGCAGCTGCCTCTCGCCATTTCCTGAATCGTCTTCCACATCTCGCCGACCAATCCTTGTCGATCCAGGCAATGAACCATGGCCATGAAAGTGGATGAATCGTGCTCGAATTTCTTCCTTCTCGCTGCCCATCTGAAGAACTGCATCTTCACGCCGATCTCCAGATCCGTTTTCAGAACTTCGCGAACCAAACGATGATCGAGTTTCAGCATCAGAACCTCCATGGCCTTCTCCGCGTCCGGCCCCCATTTGAATATCTTCAGAATTCTCAAGAATCTCTCGTCCAGCAATCGGGAAGAGCTTGAATTCCTGAATATTTTGGTGTTTGATGATAAAGATGGGATCTTGAACATCCGAACAATCTCATTCTCTGTAAAACAATGGTGATTTGCTGAGCAACGATGCAGTGAATCAAAATCTAAAATTGGATTCAGAGGCGCCATTAACCTGTTTGATTTAATCTCTCAGAGAGAATATGTGAGGTTGACACAGCCCGCTTCAGAATGAGAAGAGCGGGAATCCGGCGAGCCATCTCGTGATCGCCGATGATGGTGGCGGCCGGAGATATGAGACTGAGAAGAAGGCTGCAGTTCGAATTTGACGGAGTGATTTTAGGGATTTGAACTCCGGCTCTCAGTCTTCTTCCCCAAATTTCCGGCAGCTCTGGGCTGTTTGTAGGCGCTTCGCGGTCTCGAATTTGGGTGCCCTCTTTAAAAATGATCGAGAAATATTTATTTATTTATTTATTTGGCTTAATATTTTTATTTATTTATTTATTTAGGTCATTAAAATAAAATATAATGTTTGCTTATTTATTTTGGCGATTGTGATCCGCAGTACAGTTTTGGCTGTCACACATGTTTTTTTCCTAATTTTTCGTATCTTTTAGAAATACGTCTTGTACATGTATTTTTAGTAAAAGTGCTCAACATCGATGAGATCTACAACTTTGGTGTTGAGCACTTTTCCTAAAAATGCATGTACACGGCGTATTTCTAAAAGGCGCGAAATCTGGGTGTATTTCCATAGTACGTCTTGTACATGCATTTTTAGGAAAAGTGTTCAACACCAAAGTTGTGGATCTCGACGAGATCTACAACTTTCGTGTTGAACACTTTTCCTAAAAATGCATGTACAAGACGTATTTCCAAAAGACGCGAAAAATTAGTAGAAAACGTAGTGCGAATAACCAAAACTGTAGTGTGAATAACAACCGCCTTTATTTTTGGTCTGCTTAAGGCTTCATTTGGTTCGGCGGTGGCGGGTCGATCCGGCTGGTGAAAACGGAGTGTTCGAATCAGAGGGGGGGTGACTGATCCAAACAGAGCTTTTTGGGGCGTTTCTCAAGGCGGGCGGGTGAAAACGGAGCAAACGCCACCGGAAATTCATTTGTTTACCCTCCTTCCAACGGCGTTTGCCCAAAACGGAGCAGCGAAACGCCCAAACAAATTGAGCCTAAGCTTGCTAAATTAACTACCGTGTCTAAAATCTGGTTTGTTGGTTATAAGCACTTACACAATCGATATTTATGAGTGATATTTAGGTGCGTATCTCGCACCATACAAGATGATATACAGCTGTATGATAGCGCGTTAAAAATCGTGTTGTAGAGAAGATGTTAAAATATATATGATCGGAATTTCCTGTTGAATCGTGCCCGCACTGTTGAATCGTGCCCGCACTGTTGAATCGTGCCCGCACTGATATTTAGGCGGCAAATCGGACGTGGTATGTTGATAGTGACGAAGCTACCGAAATCCAACATTGTCGTCTACAATATCGGGCCTCCAAGAAGGTATGCTCGTAAGTGTGGGTTGAGGGTCGGAGCAGAACTCTGTCCTTCCTCTTGATCTCCGCCGCCACGGTAATCTCCGTCAAAAATATCAAATGTTCAAACCGATTCGAGTCAAGAACACGCAAGATGGCCGCAAAGCATATGCCTGAAATCGAAGACGATAAATTGATGGACAAAAGAAACCTAAAATTCCAACCTTGTAGCGCTTAGCAACACTGTAGGGCTAGAAGACGACGACCTTGTGGAGAAGAAAGATGAGCGCTATTGCGTCTTCACCATCTCTGCTATTTTCCTCTTTGATTCGAGATTTTCTCCTTGAGAGGGGGGATCGAATTGAATTATACTTTTTCCACGGATTTCATCGGGGGTCTCTTTTGTCTACTGCTCGTGGCTGTCAATTCTGCTTGAGATGTTTCATCCGTGTTCTCCCAGTCGAAAGAGAAGCGAAACTCTAGTTATCAGTTCTAATGCAAATAGTTGATTGTGAGTATTGATTGTGTGGCTGCTAATATAAATCACATTACATGTCAACTTTGGCTATGTTCAGGCCGCACAATTTTATAACAGTTATGTACATGCCAAGATTAATACGGGCTTCCTGCTTCCTATGTTTTTTTTAGTTTGACCTACATTTATTTTTGAACTCCACCTAGCGAAAAATTATCTGCATATAACATTATTATTTATATTTTGTTTTCTCAATTGTATTCTATTTATTATTTATAATATTTTTTTCAAGAATTATTTATTATATAATAAATATGAGTTGCAGAAGCTACTGTTGCTTTGCGTCTTGGTGTTCTCTTGGGAGCCAGATGAAGAGCAAAGCTCTTCCCGCATCCTCTCTCTCATCCCCACTCTCTGGTTAGCCTCCCTATATATCTCCGCCACCACCGGCGTTCTTCGTCTCCGGCGGCGAATTGGAAATGGCCGGCGTATCCCTCTCGATCGCTTATCATCCCATTTCTCCGTCATCTCCCTCGAATTCCGTCTCAGAGGCCACGTCGCCGTCTATTCCATCTTCCCTACCGAGGCCCATTTCATTTCTGAAGTATCCCGCTGGATCTCGAAGGATCTCGAACCCTACAGTCCGGATTTACTCTAATTTTCCCAGTGCGAGGGCGCGCGCATCATCCGCCGCCGATGATGACGATGGGCGAGGTGCGGAGCAGTTCTTGCAGACCAACTCCATTTCGGATTTCATGAGATTTAAGAAAGGGGAAGGAGGCGTCGGCAGTGGGGAAACCGGAGGGCCGGGAGAGTTGCAGACGGCTGTGGTTAGCTACAGGAAAAGCTTTCCGTGGTCTCTGCTGAATCCTTTTCTCCAGGTTATCTGTACCTTGATTTGTTCCCTTTGTTGCAATGTAATCTGTGTTTATAATTTTTTCATGGTTGAATTTTTTGGATGCAGGTGGATTTGGTTTCAACAATTCACATTGCAGACAAGGAGTAAGTGTTATTTATTTGATATTTTGAATTGTAAAGTTGATTTATATTATGAGGTTCTGTTTGGGATAACTGCAGTGTTTGAGATTTAAAATTGTGGTAGTAAACGCAATGGTGATAGTTTACCTGTGTTTGAAATTTTTATGACAACTCTTTTGATCACAAATGGATGATTGTGGTGGCGTTTTTGGATATTAGCATTACTGAGCACACCGACCTAAACACCGCCTTTTTTTCAAAATTGTGTTCAGAATCGCCACAACTCTTCAATCTCCATTTTTCTTATTGTGAAATTAGCGTCAATTACTAAGTTAACAAAATTGGGGAGAGCAACAAATATGCTTAATCTTTGTTGAGAAAACTCAAAACTTGTATGTATTGCTTGTGTATGTAAAAACAAGGAGAGAATACAAATATATAGGAGGAAGAGCGAGGGAATAAATCCTATACAAGTTGTGGGACTAAAGAGGAGAGAACATAAATGGGCCCAAAAGATGGGCCCAATACATGGGCTATTCTAACACTCCCCCGCAAGCTGGAGCGTACAAATCGTATTCGGCAAGCTTGGTCAAGCATTGATAGAAGAGTGCCTTGGAGAGAGCCTTTGTGAGGACATCCGCAACTTGTTCAGATCCTGGGGCATGCTTTAGATTGAGCTTTTTCATTTGAACTTTTTTCCCGAACGAAGTGACAATCGACTTCAATTTGCTTCGTTCTTTCGTGGAAGACTGGGTTCTTGGCGATATATATAGCAGCTTGGCTGTCACAAAGGAGAAGAGCCGGTGACGGTAATTTTACACCCAAATCAGTGAGAAGGCTCTCAAGCCACGTCAGTTCCGATACAACAGATGTCATTGCCCTGTATTCTGCCTCAGCTGATGATCGAGCAACGACCGCTTGTTTCTTGCTTCGTCATGTAATCAAATGTCCTCCAAAGTAGGTGCAAAAACCACTAGTAGATCGCCGGTCATCAAGAGAACCAGCATAATCAGTATCTGAGTATGCCACCAAAGTTGGAGCAGAAGAAAAGGTTCGGTAAACAAGTCTTTGACTAGGAGCTGTTTTAAGGTACCTGAGAATACATTCAACAGCCTGTAGATGAGATCTTCGAGGAGAATGCATGTATCGACTGACAAGACCAATAGCAAAAGAAATATCTGGTCTGGTAACCCTGAGATAGATCAATTTTCCAACGAGTCAGCGATAATATTCAGGATTCTGGAGAAGTAGATCCGAGTCAGATGTCTGGGCGCACAACTTGTGGTTTACATCCATAGGGGTATCACTTGGTTTACAACCTAAAAGATCAGCATCATGAAGAAGGTCAAGACAGTACTTCCGTTGAGATAGAGTAAGCTCATCCGGTCGTCTGGCAACCTCTAGACCCAAAAAAAATCGTAGAGGTCCCAGATCCTTTGTCTGAAAGACGGAGTTTAGATGTACTTTGACTGTCTGTATCCCTTGTGAGTCATCACCTGTAATAATGATATCGTCAACGTATACTAACAGAAGGACCGTCCTTATTGGTCGGTGACGAGTAAACAGCGAGAAGTTGGCCGAGCTTCAAGTAAAACCAATATCACGGAGGACCTTACTGAATTTTTCAAACCATGCCCGTGGAGATTGTTTGAGACCATACCGAGCCTTTAGAAGGCGGCAGACCTGAGACTCCCCCGTGGTCTCAAACCTGGGTGGTTGTTGCATGTACACCGTCTCCTGGAGGTCCCCATTTAGGAAAGCATTCTTGATTTCCAGTTGAAAGAGGGGCCACTGGCGATGAACAGCGACAGAGATGAGAACTCGAACGGTATTGAGCTTGGCGACCGGAGAGAAAGTTTCCTCATAGTCAAGTTCCTGTTGCTGGGTGAAATCACGAGCCACGAGACGAGCCTTTAGACGGTCAATTGTCCCATCAGCAGCATGTTTGATGACAAAGACCCACTTACACCCAATCGGTTTCTGACCCGGAAGAAGGGAAACGACGGTTCATGCCTGGTTGGCCCAGAGTGCAGACATTTCTTCCTCCATGGCTGCCCGCCAGCCTGGATGTTGAAGCGTCTCCTGCACAGAGTTAGGAACAGCAACCGAAGAGAGAGAAGTAGCAAATGTGTGTAGAAGGGGAGAGAGGCGATGAAGAGAGACGTAGTTAGCCAGAGGATGAGCAATGGAAGGTGGTACCTGATCAGCAGGTTGCAAAGTATCCGTGGTAGAAGTCGTCTGCAGAGTGGCAACGGAACTGGGAGGGCGACGAGTGTAGACACGGATTACAGGTGGTTTGGAGGAAGCAGGAGCCGGTGCAGGGGAAACTGGCGATGATGGTGTAGTAGCGGGAATAACTGGGCGTGGGATGGATGGCGTGAGAGGAGGTCGGGTTAGATCAGTGGGTAAAGGAGCAGGAAAAAACGGTTGTTCTTCCCGGAAGGTAACGTCAGCAGAAACGGAGATCTTTCGAGTAGTTGGAGAGTAGCAAACATAGCCCTTCTGGGTGCGCGAATAGCCGACAAAGATGTGTTTAGCCGTCCGGGGATCCAACTTATCTGAGGATGGCCCCAGACGGTGGACGTAGCAGATGCTGCCAAAGACACGAGGCGGGAGAGGAAAAGCCGGAGTGAAGGGAAACAATAGGCTAAACGGAGTAGCTAGTGGAGGACGGGGGAATGGAGACGGTTGATGAAAAAGCAGGCAGTCGAGACCGCAAAATTCTAATAAGGCTTGGGAACATTCATTTGGAGTATGAGAGTGCGGGCTACATCAAGTAAGTGGCGGTTCTTCCTTTCGGCAACACTGTTTTGCTGGAGCGTATAAGCACAGGAGGTTTGATGTAGAATCCCGAATTCAGAACACAAAGCGGTAAACTCGTGGCTGGTGTACTCACGAGCATTGTCGGTGCGTAGAATTTTGAGGGTTGTGTGGAATTATGTACGAGTTTCGAGGACAAATGCCCGAAAAACACGGGGAAGCTCGGAGCGATCACGAAGTAAGTATAGCCACGTAGTGCGAGAGTGATCATCAATAAATGTGATGAAATACCGAAAACCAGAAATACTTGTAATCTTAAAAGGGTCTCATACATCAGAATACACTAAATCAAAGGGAGCAGCCCTCCGAGTACAATGCGAAGAAAAAGAAGAACGTGGCTGCTTGCCGAGGATACATGAGTCACACTGAAAAGGAGTAAAAGAAACATCTGGAAGAGCCCGCTGGAGGACCGGCAGAAGAGCATGTCCAAGACGACGATGTCATGCAGTGGAAGAGATTGAAGACAGAATGGTGGGAGAGTCGTCGAGAAGGTAGAGCCCGTTCCGCAGCCGGCCTTTACCAATGGTAGTCTGCGTCCGCCGATCCTGTATAACAAAGGAAGAGGAGGTGAATATAACAGAACAATCAAGATCACTCGTAAGACGTCCAACAGAGAGTAAATTGAACGGGGAACTCGGAACATGAAGAGCCGAGCGAAGGGAGATTGACGGGCTGAGAGAGAGATCTGCCGAGCCGGATACAGGAAACGGCGCCCCATTAGCCACAGTGATAGACTTCGGATAAGGAGAATCTGAGTACTGGGCAGGCCGTTGCGAAGTAATGTGATGAGTGGCACCAGAGTCCACAATCCAGCCCAGGCTGGTGGAGAGACAAGCAGTACCTGTGTTGGAGACGGAGGCGATGGAGGCAGATGGTGGGTTGAGCAGGCCCTGGAGATGCTGGAGCTGAAGACGGACGGTCTCAAGATCAGGAGGATTGGCGTCAGTAACAACAGATGCCGTCGGACGAGAAGGATAACCAATTTTCCTGTAGCAGGTCGCCTCAAGATGACCATCTTTCCCATAGAAAGAACACTTCGGCCGACCCCGGCCACCACAGTCGCGGCCCCGAGAGCCCGGTCGTCCCTCCCGAGCAGAAGTAGAAGGGGATGGTAGGAGCGGAGGGGCCTGCTGAAGAAGGGCCGGGGGGGAAGGAGCAGGTGTATCCGGAGGAGGTGATACACGGAGAATCATGGAGCAGACATCAGAGAAAGATGGTGTGTTGGGAGAAGCCAGGACCTGAGCACGAATGCTCTGAAGATGAGATGGAAGACGGGTCATTATGATAGCAATGCATGTGGCTTCCTTCTGAGCGCGCTGAGCAGCAAGATCATTTGTGGGCGGCTGATGCTGGATCCAGGCTTCAGTAAGAGTTTTAGCCCGAGCGACAAAAGAGGTCATATCCGAAGCCCCACCAGCGTTGAGAGCAAAGAGGTCAGTTAATATATCGTAGAGATATTGAAGGCTGTCGCAGCCTGAGTATAGGGAATGCAGCTCATCCCACATAGCCTTGGCGGTGTCGTGGTACATAGCCATCTGATAAGGCTCACCATCCAATGAATTCAGGATCCAAGTCTGAACGCGGCCATCATTGCGGAGCCAATCATCGGTAGTAGGAGACGGAGGTGCCTGAAGAAGGTGAGGCAGAAGGCCCTTGGCCTGAAGAACCCGTCTAACTGAGTGCACCCAAGGGATAAAGTTTTTCTTGTTAGAAAGAGAGATGGTAGTGATCCTCAACTCGTCACGGACTTCAGCAGAGCAAACCGGGCGGTCTGTAGGACAGGTCGGGCGGTCAGTAGGCGGACTGGCCGCCGAGCCAATGGAGTTATCCGAAGAACCCATTAGCAAACTGCAGAACCAAAAAACAGAGGGAGACCGCCGCGAGAAGAATAGGAGGCCGCACGACAAGGTCGCAGCGGGAAGGACTGGAGATAACTGTGACCAAAATGCGGGAAGGCAATAGTCTGCACGGTCACGCCGGACACCAGCGATTAGTTAGATCGCGACCAAAATGCGGAAAGAGAGGAGTCTGCACGGTCTCGGTGAACACAGCAGCGGTCAGAGTGCAGGAAAGCCGCGAGAACTCGAGCGGTAAGAAGGGAGAGAGAGACTGCGGCGGACAGGAGCAATCCGCAAGAGAAGGAGCCCGCAGCTGTTAGGATAGAGAAGCACTAGCCGCAGCAGTTAAGGCAGGAGCAGTCCGCAAGGAGACTGTCGCGAGGAGGAAGAGGTGAGCCCGCAGCGGTGAAGGAGGAGTCCGCGAGTAGAGAAGCTCGAGCGGACAGAAGAAGAGACCGCGCGGTCAAGAGGAGGAGAGGAGCTCGCAGCGGATAAGAAGAGACCGCGTGGTTGAAGAACTCAAGTAGCAAGGAAGGAGATCGCAGCGGACAAGAGGAGGGTCCGCAGCGGATAAGAGAGGTGGCCCCCGCGGATCAGAGCAGAAGATGGCTATAAGAATCCTGAGGAGGGTGGAACCACGGAGAGAGAGAAGAGAAGCGGATGCAGAGAGTGCAGTCCGCATAATCCACGCGGATAAGGGAAGAGCGGCCAGACCCGCAGGCCGCAGAAGAGGAGCCCGCGGAGAAAGGCGGGTAGGAGGGAGATCGCAGAGCAATCTACGGACAGGAAGGAGGGCGGGCTGGGCGGTTAGAAAAGGGGAAACCGCAGGCTTAGGACCGGTCCCTCTGATACCATGTTGAGAAAGCTCAAAACTTGTATGTATTGCTTGTGTATGTAAAAACAAGGAGAATACAAATATATAGGAGGAAGAGAGAAGGAATAAATCCTATACAAGTTGTGGGACTAAAGAGGAGAGAACATAAATGGGCCCAAAAGATGGGCCCAATACATGGGCTATTCTAACAATCTTTAACTAAGGCTCAAATGAGAAGTGAGATATTTCTCTAAGTACAAGTGTCTTAGCCTCTTTGAGAGATGTAGGGAGGTAGTATCTCTTTAATGTGCTTGAAATGGTAGTCTAGCTTAAGACCACATAAATTCCTGCATTTTAGGAGAAAGTGAAACAGGCCTAATGAATCATCTTTCTTCTCCCATACTTCCCTTTCATCATTGTGACTTTAGATTTAAATATCGGTTTCTCTCAAGCGCAATGAAAAACTAGTCTTCCCTAACCTATTCATCATTTCTAAAAGAGAAAACCTTCTTTCAAATTATTATATAGAATAGAAAGAAGGTTGAGAATTGCTTATGGGGGTTGAGATAGAACCTGATTTTGATTTATAACCAATATGATGGCTTCAAGTACCCTAAGCATGGGAAATTAAAAGACTTTCAAGAGCCTTCTACATCTGTAATTGAAAATTTTCACCATTACCACCTTATTTAAGTGATGTGTATTATATTGGGTATCTGATAATGGATCGGAGTCCCGATTTCTCTAGGTTTGGAATGAATTTGAGTAGATGAATATTTGGCTCAACAAACACCAAGTCCTATGAACTTCTATAGTTATCAAGGGTCCTGATAGAAATGTATCAAGGGCACGATAGCTCCAGAAACTAAAATATGGAGCTGGTACCTGAACATATGAAATACTATAAATACTCGCATACAAAACACTACAAATACTCACAAGCAGCTTTAACTGCAATAACTGTAGCCCAAAACTTACTCTATCAAGAAGCTTAAACAGATATGTGAGGATCAATTGATAAATTGACCATGCCCAATAATATTGTTTACTTATTAATTATGGAAGAAAGCTCAATACTCTCATATGGTTAAGAAATTTTACTACGCGCGAGAGTTCTCAGGATGGGTTATTTCCCATCAAATAAAAAAGTTTTCAAATCAGTTTAGTCTCAAAAGTCAAATACACTAAAGAACTCTCTTTGGTGCGGACACTGATGGACATTCAATCAATTAGCGAACCATTATTCTGATACTATTTGTTAAAACTGTTGTTTACTCTTGATTCTAACATGTGTCAATATATTATCGTCCATATACTTATTCAGCCTGTTCAAGCTATAGGTGACTATCAAATACTAGTAATGACACATTGAGGCTAATTTTTCTCATTTTGACATGAGACTGAACCCAATTCTTTCACAAGATGATGATGATGACTGAATAGTAGCAATCACTCTAAAGTTTTTTGTATTGATCTGTTTAACCCAATACTCTCGATCTCTTAGTGGAATCATGGTCACATGAAACCTCTCCAAATGTGTTATAGGTCAATTAGTAGGATTCATGCTAGTTTATGGACCTAATGAGGATCCAAATAGTTGACCCGAGATTCATTAATTGCTCATGTGCTGAAATATAAGAAATTGGTTTTTTAACAAACCTGTACGAAATAATACAAGATTATATATATCTTTTATCTCATGGGGAAGAACTTTTGAAGTTCTTTTCCGTTTCGATGTAATGTTTCATTTCACTGGATTTGCTAACTCATTGAAGAAAATAATATACGGTTTCCCTCATTGGTACATGTTTCTCCTTGGTTATTTCTTACCTCTTTATTGACTAAAATTAGAGGAGAGAGACTTAACTTCTTATTAGGGATCACTATGTGTTACGCGCGTGCGCGTATCTTATTTTATTTTGTATTGTTTTTGTTTTATGTTTAATGATATGTGAGCCCCCTCCCTATAGAAGGGAGGTGGTATGGAAGAGTTGTCTTCATCTTTTGATCATTAGGATTTTGGGTCTCCATCTTTGGAGAAGGGCTTCTTGGAGGAACCAGCTTCCAGAAGTTGGGCATGAGTATACCTTGTGTTTGTATATTTATTTCCAATTAGTGCAAGCAATTTCTCCTTCCCGTAACATTGGTCCGACCTACCGCCCCGCTCGCCGATCGCGTGCCGCCGGTTTTTTCCCTCCGTGTACGTCTTCGCACCTCTCCTTCGGTGTTCGCTGGCTGATTAGTTCTCGCGGACAGTTTCCGCAGGTTGCGACTCTATCGATTGATCTTTCTGCACAGGTACCGATCGATCTTCCCAGGTATCGATCACTCTTTACGCCGCTTTGGTCGTCGTAACAATCAATCGATCTTCCCTCCCCAACACCCGCAACGATCGACGATCGCAACGCTCCACCTCTGGCCAGCCGCGATTGACTCTGTCGCAGCAGCCGTCAACTCTGACGCCAACAACCGTCCACCTCTCGCTCCGCCTGCTCCAGGCCAGACTCGTGTGTGCTCCCTTCTTAGCAACGCCGGATCCGTTCTATCCTCCAGCCAGGATCGATCCCCTCCAGCCTCCGCCTGCTCCAGTTCCCTCAACCCCTCCCCAACACTGCTCACCTTTTCAGCACCGCTTCCTCTCCTTTACGGCTTCCTCTCCGGTACCGGGCCGTGTTCTCCGTCTTGCAGCCGCATGCCACCACCTTCTCTGCAGCGTCGATTGATTCATATGCCACGAGGCCGAATGGAATCCCGCGTGGAAGCCCTCGAACACGCCATCATCATCCTCACCTCTCGTCTCGAGGCCCAAGTCGAGCAATTCACATCGATTATGGCCATGCTCCACAACTTGCAATCCGGGCAGACCTCCAGACCTACCTGTTGTCTCCGCCTAAGGATTCCTCAGCACATTGTCCCCCGAAGATCCCGCATTGACGAGCTTGCCTCCCCAGCCCCCACGCCTGGACATCCCCACATTCAACGGGATTGACCCCCTTGGGTGGATTGCCCCCGCTGAACAGTTTTTTGACCTTCACCAGACTCCTCCGACGCAGCAGGTCTCCACAGCAGTTATCGGCATGGAAGGGTCCGCCCTCCATTGGGTCCGCTGGCTCTGTCAGTCCTCCCTCGGCCTCACCTGTACAGCTCTCACGGAGGCCCTCATTCAGCGGTATGACCACCGCTACACCGGCTCCATGATTGAGCACCTTTGCGGAGTCCGTCAGACCGGCTCCATTGATTCGTACGTGGATGCATTTATCGAGCTGGTCACCCAAGTTTCAAGTCTTCCACCCAACCATTACTTGGCCTATTTCATGCACAACCTACAACCTCATATCTGCGCCTGTCTCCGCACCCTTCAACCGTTAACTGTTAACCAAGCCATGGACCTTTCCCACTCGTGGAGGCCGAATTCCTCGCGCTGTCCGGGGACCCTCCTTCCTCATTGCCTCCCGCCAAACCTCCCTACCAACCATTTTCTCCTCTCCCGTCTAAACAACCACCACCGCCACCTCCTCTACCTCGCCCACCCATTATGGGCCCACGCAACAACTGTCATCTTCCTACTCACCGCCTGTCCAACCAAGAGTACAATGACTTATGGAGCAGGGGTTTGTGCTTCCATTGCAAACAACCCTACTCGCCTACTCTTGATTGTTCGGTGAAGGATTCTGCCTTCTCATCGGAGGACGTGAATGACACTAGCACAACTAACTTTGATGCTCTTATGATCGCGGATGTACCACCGGACGGTGCTCCAGGCACCTCTACGGCGGCCCACACCTGAGCATTTCACTACTAGCTGGAGGGCGGCACTCCGACCTTGAGGGCAAGGTCGATTTTCTGGCGGGGTGTATTGTTACGCATATGCGCGTTTCTTATTTTATTTTGTATTATTTTTGTTTTATGTTTAATGATATGTGAGCCCCCTCCCTATATAAGGAGGTAGTATGGGAGAGTTGTCTTCATCTTTTGATCATTAGGGTTTTGGGTCTCCATCTTTGGAGAATGGCTTCTTGGAGGAACTAGCCTCTAGAAGTTGGGAACGAGTATACCTCGTATTTGTATCTTTATTTCCAATTAGTGCAAGCAATTTCTCCTTCCCGTAACATATATATATATATACACACGAGTGACAGTGCATGGGGGCCCCCGTGCCCCGCGCAACAGTACCCGGCCAGCGGCGGCGGGTTTCGTCGGCCCCCGACAGTCTCTGCATGATCTTTGATTTCACATTTTGATAAAGAGAATTAAACAGCAAGAACACACAATCAACTCTACTAATCAGTAGCATGAGCCATTGAAATTCATATTTTCAAAAGCACTGAAAGAGTAAGAACTAACACATTTTCAATTTCAAATGTATATAATAATGAACTTTAGAATTAAATTACCTCAATGTAATAAATTGATCTTAATTAGCCCAAGGAGTGATCTTAATTAGTTGAAGGAGTGCTGATTCTTGGCTTCTTATGTTGAGGTAAAGAGACCTGTTAATTGAATTAACCTTGTTCTGCAAATGAAGGAACCATAAGCAAGATAGTTTAAGAAACAACTTATTATTTTTTGAAGGCACCTAATGTTAAAAAAACTATCACTATTAAAACTACATATTTAGATGGCAATGCCTGAAAAATTATTCATAGAAATGCTTGGAAAACACCATATCGGAAGTCATTGGGCCTCCCAAACCATTCCATTAGTTTGGCGGTTACACATCCTACTTTATCATAATTGTTCTAAAATATTTCCCTCATAGATATCATAATGGTTCAAACATCTAATCTGAAATGAAGTTGCTTTACTATTTCCTCTGTAATAAATGAGAATTACGGTTGATAAGTATTTTCAAAATTCCAAAAATCACTCTTGCCTTTGTGATACACAGAACATGCCTACATGAGTTTATTATAGCTTGAAAAACATAACTTAGATATCTCAAACAGAGCTCTTCTAAGAACACAGCTCATAGCCTGTCTAAAGAGAGAGCTCTGTTAGAAAAACCGTGTTCTTCTAGTGAGCATCTTAAGAGAAGTGAAAAATTAGAACCATCTCTCAGTGAGCATCTTAGGAGCCATGGAGATGATCTTATTTGAAGATGTAAAATTTGTCTTAGCGGGCATACCAATTTTCGGACCATTGAAGAAATTGAGTTTGAAGTTGTAAGAGAGTTTAAAAGAAGAGATGAGTGGAACCTGGTTCTTTAAGTTGAATATGGAATCGTAAATGTAAATCTTAAACGAAAATCAAATCGAAAAATAAGAGAGGGATCGTAACAGTAAATCATAAAATGGGAAATCGTAACAGTAAATCATAAAATGGGCAATCGTAACAGTAAATCATAAAATGGGAAATCGTAACAGTAAATCATAAAATGGGAAATCGTAACAGTAAATCATAAAATGGGAAATCGTAACTGTAATTAAAAAACGTAATAAAAAGCCGCAAAGTAAAAAACGTATTTGAAAAAAAATCAGAAACGCACAATAGTAAATGAAATCGAAAACGAATTCATAAACGTAATTGAAAATCAATTCAAAATCCAAAAAAACGAAACCAAAAACGTATCGGTTTGACATGGTGGGGTTCAAAAATTTCGAACAAGTGAAGTAATTGAGTTAGAAGTTGTAAGAGATCTCGAGAGAAGAGATAAGCGGAACTTGGAACTTTACGTTGAATCTAGAATCCTAAAAAATAATAATCGAAACGTTAATAAAAAATGTTATTAGAAATTAGAAATGGAAAGTAAAAAGGAAATCAAAAACGAAATCGCATACCTAGATTGTTAAACCTAGATCTGAAGAAGGATGAAGAAATCAAGAGAGAAGACATAAGAGATATCTTGAGAGAAGGAGAATGAATTCCTACAGGCGATCTGGAAGGATATCTCTAGAGCGGCGATCTGGAAGGATATCTCTAGAGCGGCGACCTGCGGAAAGAAGAAGGCGGGCCGTGGAGGTCATCAGCGGAGGCTAGATGTATTGCGCAACGGAGGCCGGGAAGAAGCGTGAGTTTGAGAGCGCCATGAGGGAGATAAGGAGGGTGCAGGGTAAACAACGGGTTTAGGGTTAATTTTTTTGGTAGTTATAGGAGATGTGCAGCAGATCCGACGGTGTAGGAATTATTGGGACATATCCAACGCCCCGTATTATTTACTATATTTTTGAACCCATGTTATTTGCAGGCCACTATATTTCTTTTTAATATAGTATAGATATATATAGCCTACAAGAGAATACGTAAAAACACCTTAAACTTCTATTATATCTTGCATAACAAGACTCCTTAAGATTGGCAAAAGATATTCACCAAGCTCATCTTATCACATCTCCTCATCATATTCTCTAAGTTGAGACCCTTGGTCAAGCAATCTGCTTCCTGACCCTTAGTTGAGAGTTGAGACGTGACATCTCCAGTAGCCTACTATTCAGCTTCTCCTTCTATCCTTCATGAAAAATCTATCAATCTCGATATGCTTGGTTCTATCGCGCTGGACTGGATTGTTTGCAATTTTGATGGTTGACTGACTGTCACATCACAGCTTCATTTATCTCTTCGATCCAGCTTCAGCTCCACCTGCATGCCCTTCAGGTACAGGAGCTCTGCAACCCACAATGCCATGGGTCTATACTCGGCCTTTGCTGTCAATCTGGTCACCACTGATTGCTTCTTGCTCCTCCAGGAGACCAGGTTGCCTCCCATAAATATGCAACAATCTAAGGTGGACCTCCTGTCATCAACATAGCTTGCCCAATTATAGTCACAGTACCCCTCAATCTTCACGTGTTCGTTCCTTCTGAACATCAGCCCCTTTCCAGGGGCCTTCTTCAAGCATCGAAGAATCTGGTACACTGCATCCATATGGCCCTTCCTTGGGTCATGCATGTATAGGTTCACCACGCTCACTGTAAAGGAGATGTCCGGACGTGTGTGGCTCAAGTAAATTAACTTTCCAACTAGCTTCTGATACCATATTGACTAAAATTAGAGGAGAGACTTAACTTCTTATTAGGGATCTCTTATGATCCTTCGGTGGTGGCCGGATGTAGGGATCTGTTTGCTCGTCGGAGGAGAGAGCCACCAAGATCTCACAATGAAAGAAGGGAAAATAGAACTTTCTTGCTTATCTCATACATACCCTCACATGCCTTTATATAGGCTACACGTAATGATGACTCACCTAATAATCTCCTAACTCTCACCTAACTCTCACCATGATAATAAAGATACAACAACATGATTGACACCTCATAATACGATACATAATACGACACAATATGATGCATAATAACGACAGAATACGACACATAACATCTCACCCGTCCTCCAAAAAAGCTTGACCTCAAACTTTATATGATGCCCTCGTCATTAGAGTCCTCAACGTGTAGGTAGAAAAGTCGGGTACACCTGTGGCCACGAGTGTACTGCTCGTCGCAATTAAAACACAATCCTTGCGCGCGGCGTTGCAGCATCTCAGCCCGAGATAAGCGGCGGACCTGTGGTGTTGGAGGACCCTCGCGTCGGTCTTGTGGAACAATGTCGGTAGCAGGTGGATATGCCTCTTGGGATAGCTGGAGACGACGATCACAGAGCCGGGCCAGGCTCATAGCAGTCACTAAGTCCGGAGGGGCCTCAAACTCTACATCCAGACGCAGTCGCTCGCGAAGTCCTGCGGTGAAAATGTTGACCTGCATATCCGGGGCAAGAGGGACATGCGCTAAGAGGAGCTGAAATTGTTCCATGTACTCGTATATGGTACCCGTTTGTCGTAGAGTTGTGAGTGCACCGAGGGGGTTACTGCGAATAGGAGGTCTGAAACGCAAGTTGCAGAGCCGCTTGAAGTTGTCCCAAATTAGATTCGGTCGGTCGGTGAGAAGTCGAGAAGCCCATAAAACGGCGGAGTCGGGCATATGGAAAGATGCGAGATGGATTTGATCTGCTGCCGGAGTTTGCTGGTGGCCGAAGAATTGTTCACACTTAGTAAGCCAGCTCAAGGGATCACTTTTCCCATCATAGGTTGGAAACTCTAATCTGGTAGAGCGCGACACAATTGCCGCGTCGGGGCACGCGAGGACCGATGGTGGTGGTTCGTGGACGGTCAGGGGCGGTGGGGCATTGCGGAGAAGTGGTTGTGCTTAACTGCTGCTTGCATGATCATGTGTTGGGGCGGTTGACAGATCATCGATGCGCTTGGTGAGCGCAGCAATGGCCTCCTGATGATGGTCCGCGAGAGCAGTTTGCGCAGCTTGTTGCGTCATGAGGTCATGTAGCATGGACATAATTTGATTGAGTTTTTCAGAGGAGTCGCCCATAGTGCGGGATGAGGAGCGAGAAGAGGAGCGGGTGACTGTTGCGTGTAATTACGACAAGCGCACCGGTCGCACAAGTAATAAAGTTTGGGAATAAATCCCCGAGTGTCGGTCTCTTGAGGAACACAGTAAGGGATGAGTTAATGTCGAGGATGACTTGAGATTGAAGTCCTCGGGGCGAAGGTAACGATGGGGGTTTTGATGGTTGTGGAAAATAAAGTAAAAATCGAGAGCCGCGGCGGGATGGCGCCCAATATTGACAGCAAGCGTATGAGGTGGATCCTACTATGCAGGCCGCTATGCACTGCTTCGCCAATGGAAACTAACGGGCCGCTATGCACCGAATCGCTTAGCGGATGGAAGAGTAGGCTAGCGGATGGGTGGTGAGAATGGCGGAATGAGGGTCGTGAGCACCTCTTCGAGCTGTTTGCGGCAAAGAGTGGAGTAAATGAGGATGCTGTACTTCATCAATACAAAGATGGAATTGGGGGTGGGGCCCATTGCCCTTTCCGGGGTAGTTGTAAATAAATTGCGGCTCCAGCTCCTCCTAAATGGAGAAAGCTAGGTCAGCTTGAAGCTCTAGATGAAGGAGGAGGCCGAGAGGATGGATTTGGCGTTGAGCTTGCCCGGAGACCCTCCCTAAGGTGGAGGATGAAGGGGGACAGAGGAAACCCTCGTCCGAGACGAAGAACGGCGGAAAATCGCGGATCTGGATCGAAATAGGGCGAAAACTATTTATAGAAAACAGAATTTAAACAGCGCGCACATCACTGGCGCACGACCAGTGGTCGTGCGCGATATAGTCAGTGATCGTGCGAATGGAGGAGAAAAGTGGAAAAAAGATATAATGACGGCACGACCAGCAGCGCACGAGCAGTGATGTGCCGTATGGCTGCGGCAATATGGCCGGGACAGAACTTTCACAGATCAAGCTGCGCAGCGATGATCGTGCGCCAAAGAGGTCAGGGTGCGTGGGTAAAAACGCACGACCATTGACTCCTTTGCCAAAAGTGAAGTCCGATGCGGACGCCCACACGATCCCAGAACCTGCAGGAAAACTGCGGGATGTCGATCATGGCAGTCACAGACATACATAATATGCAAGCAAAAAGGGAAATACAAACACACACAGCAATAGGCTAAAAGGGCACAAGCTGGAAAACCGTAGCGAAGCAAAAGGAGTCGGCAAACGGTGTGCAAAGACAAGAAAATAAGCTAGATGAGTCCGAAAAGGTATATAAAGAGGACTCATCAGTGACCAGGCGCTCGGAATTCGGATGACTGAGAGTGGCCGCGAGAGCCGCGGTGGCGCCCAATATTGACAGCAAAGAGATGGGCCCACTGAAAAATAAAAATGAGGCTTGGAATGGTCTGGCCGAGCTGTTTAAAGAGTAAAATGAGGATGCTGGATGGAATTGGGGGTGGGGCCCATTGCCTTTAGTTGTAATAAAATAAAATAATACTTGTATGAGAGTGGTTCAGAAGTCAGAAGGATGGAAGAGGCGGTAGTTTAGAAAAAAAAGGTAGCAGTTTAGGAAAAAGGAGCGGCTTGCCGTGTGTGGGGCTCGATGCAGCGCGGCAGGGCGTGGGGCTCGATGAAGTGGCGTGCTGCGGCGGTGATGTAGAGGAGGGGCTCAACGGCGTGTGCGGCTTGGGAAAAGATGCAGGAAAGTGCTTGATGTTTCGTCGCCTGCGCCGGACGTGCAGGAGCAGAGATCGAGGATGCCTGCGAAGCGGCGCGGCTCGACGCCGAAGAGTGCTGCAGGGCTGGCGCTTGAGGATGTTGCAGCTGGAGACGATGCTACGGCTGGAGACGATGCTGCAGGGCAGAGTGCTGGCGTCTATATTGCTGGACAGGGAGCAGGCTGGCGCCGGAGAAGGGTTGCGGCGTCGATTTTGCTGGACAAGGATCAGGCCGGTGCTGATGCAGAAATCAGTCCCTACAAGACTCCGGAAGGGAGCACGGGGATGGGGAAAGGGCTCTGTTGGTGTCGAATAAGCGGATGCGGAAGAATGGAACCCTCTGATACCAAGTTGTTATGGTCCTTCTTCGGTGGTGGCCGGATGTAGGGATGTGGGTGGTGGAGATGGTAGCGGGATACTACGGAGCCGTGACCGCGGCTGCCTAAGTGGGGTTGCTCGTCGGAGGAGAGAGCCACCAAGATCTCACAATGAAAAAAGGGAAAATAGAATACTTTCTTGCTTATCTCATACATACCCCCACATGCCTTTATATAGGCTACACGTAATGATGACTCACCTAATAATCTCCTAACTCTCACCTATCTCTCACCATGATAATAAAGATACAACAACATGACTGACACCTCATAATACGATACATAATACGACACAATATGGCACATAATAACGACACAATACGACACATAACAGGATCACTATGACTATATATATATATATATATACTACAAGAGAATACATAAAAACACCCTAAACTTCTACTATGACTCTGATTAAGTTTCTTTTATAAGCATCAACGTTTTTTATTGGATTTTACATATCACGATGCGATGCTGAAATGAGATAGAATTGGCTATGCACATAGGCATTGTATTTAGTCTACCTTTAGCAGGGATAGTGGGCAGTGAGAAGCACCAGAGATCTGGAATTAATGAAAATGTAGCTTCGATAGTTGCCAACTAGGGGAGGAAACAATGATCATCATCCCTATTGAGAAACAACAACTTATTACATTATCTTCATAACCATTCAAGTCCTTTCATCCAATTGAAGTTGTTTAAGTGAATGAAGCCAATTGTAATCAAAGCCAAAGATGCATCTATTACTTGCCATCTGTTATAGTGATTTCTGAGCACATAACACTAAGGTCATACTTCGGCGGTTGTTAACGCAGATAGCGTTTGGATATGTGCAGTCATGAATATTATTTTGTCAAAACGATGTTTTAAATAAAAATGTCACTGCAGTCATGTAGGTGTAGTGAAACTTAAGCAGTTGTAAATGCCAAGCCCTAAAACATGAAATTTGGACCGAAAAAAAAATGTCACGAAAGTTCCAGACATAGGTAAATCGCCACGACTGCGTTTAAGACCATAGTTGTTGCTCAAACGCTACAATTGTCCCAAACAAAGCCTAAAATGTGCAAACGACTATAATATAATTATAATAATTTTTCTCTTGATTTTGATTTTTTAAAATTTTACATAGATTAACTGCTCATCTTCAAATGCAAAATTGCAGATATTTTGATGCCCTGCAAAAGGAACTTGAGCTCTATGATTGTGTCCTTTATGAGATGGTGACAAGCAAAGAGAACTTGGAAAATAGGAGAATTTTTGGTTCAGCTAAAAGACCCAAAGCTTCACGTTTCAGAAGTTTCAGTATTTTGGGATTTATCCAAAGGCAGATGGCTCGAATTCTTGCCCTAGATTTCCAGCTGGACTGCCTCGATTACCAGTCAGATAACTGGTTACATGCAGATCTTGATTTCGAGACCTTTAGAATGCTTCAGGTAATTTTTCCCTCTTAAATGTTGGAAGTTAATACATTTTGGCCTCCTACTGTTCTAACTGTGCCAATAAAGATCCTGGGGATCTTAGTTAATCGACAGGTGTATGTAGGTGTCCTTAAGCAAGGGTGAATTAGGAGTTTTTATAATATTACTGTTAAATTAGGGCTTCATAACAATTATTCAAGAGAGGGGGCCCCTATTTATAGGGGAGAATACATCGAAATCAAAACATATAAACGATACGGTCTAGCACTCTCCCTCAAGTTGGGCATGTTCTATTTCTTATACTCAATGACGCAGGAGGGACCTATAGGCGGCGGATAAACGGTGATCTAACCCTACACACTATGCAAAGCCCGACGGTTAAATCACAATTAGATAATAAATAATATCATCCCACGCATAATATTTCAAGACAAGACAAAATAATTTATTTAAGCGAGGCAAGTTTAGGTTTTCCTCCACGTTGAGGGCCAAAGCAAGAGCGCGCGGCGAATAAACCCTGCAAATCCCAATAGCGCAAAATTCTACGATAATGTTTCTCCAAGCAAATATAAAATGTTCAGCCCAATAAATGAATGTTGAAAATGAAAAAACCAATACAACGAAATCTCACCAAATAATGGACTGACCAAGACACTGAAGAATCCGGAGCCGGAGATGTGTGAACGGCGATCCAAGGTGGAACCGGTGGCGTGGAAATGACGGAGGTGGTTGTCCTCGGCGGCGGATGGTGAAATCGGACCGGAAATGGATAGATCCGACCACGTGAGGTTAGATCCGGGCGAGGGATGGATGGATCCGATGTTTGGTGCCAGATCCGGGCTAAGGGATGGAGTACGGGTGGAGGAGAAGACGAGTCGGGGGCTGAAATTCCCGGATCTGGGCTGATCCGGGAAGAGGGGGATTTGGGTGGTGGTTCCACGGGGAGTAGGGCTGGCGGTGGCAGAGGGGATTGGGGGGGGGGAGGGGGGGGAATCTGCGGCTTGCTGGGGGGATCTGCGGCTTGCTGGATGGGGGATTGGAGGTCGGCAGTGGAGGGATTTGCTGGGGGAGTTGTTGTTGAGGGTGTAGCAGGGGGCGGCCGGTTGCAGCAAAGCAAGGGGGCCGGCTATGGAGGGGCGGCGGTGGGGAGGTTCACGAGGAGTAAGATTTTAGGAAGCTACATGACATTTCATTAATCAACAGTGATTTGAAAGGGGAATAAGACTTAGAGAAGTGGCTAGAGGGATTGCTGGATCAGCAGCACGGCTGGCTTCTTGGGGTGGCTAAGCGGCGGCAAGGGAGTTTTGGAGGGGGAAAAGAAGGCTTAGGGTTAGGGGAAGGCTTGGGAATGAAAATACCAACCTAGGAGTCGTCACTTAGGGTTTCACGGAGTCGACACTATGGCGGGATCGCGGGATTTCGGGAATTCTTTCACCAAAATCTGCAATCCCTTCAAAACCAGCCCCTACTCATTTATTTATAAGAAAACAAAGACTAGGACATTCTACCTTCAACGACTATGATTGGTCGGAGGCGGGGTCACTCAAAACACACTAAAATAAATCAAAAATAATAAAGTAATATATCAAATTGATTCCCAGCGCGATTCCGGGCACATCCGCGGAGTCCGATCGTCGATCCAGGCACGCCATATATGGAAAGTCGTCAATCAGCCCCGAACAGGACCAAAACTCGTCCTCCACTGCACGTACTCGTCTCTGCTCCGCATCACTCTCCCCGGCTTGAAAAAATTCATCTCCTGATGAATAGGGATTAGAATTCTCTCGATGTATGTCGGGTAAGACTCGAAGAGGTCCACCAGAGGCCGTCCAAGTGTCGTCGATGGAAGAATGTTTTCGTCAATCAACTCCCTTTGACTGAAAAGTTGTCATCTCTGATTAATGGAGACGGTCGTACTGAAGTCAAAGTCTAAGGGCGAGTCGATCAAGCTCTGTTGCAAGTACTCAGGTGTCACCAACGTCTGTAATAGGAATGCACTGGTGGAGTCTGATCTCCATGATGCTCACAACGCTCAACTCACGAGTGGTGGATCCCGGTGCAAACGGCGGCGCAGTAGGTAGAACCAAAAAAGACGAGTCCCCAGGTAGGTGGGTGTGAGAAGTGGGTGAGTAGTGGTGGCCATCAAACGTGTGTGGGCTATGAAGGTGGCATGGCAATGAAAATTGAGACGTGGGCGACTGGAATTCCCCACTGCTTGGGTCCACATACTCACGAGACTCGTAGTCATGCTTGTCATGGCGTCGCCTAGGCGTCCAGGCGCTCGTATGTGTATAAGGCGTTGGACGCCTTGTAACAAATTTTTTTAAAAAAAAAAAATTTGAATACACAGCGGTTTTTATAAAAACCGTAGTCAAAAATATTAAATTTTTTTAAAAATGACTTTAGACATCGGTTTTTATAAAAACCGTTGTCTAAAGTCATTAAAAATATATATATAATAAATTTACGTAAAAAAAATTTAATGCCTTTAGACAGCGGTTTTTATAAAAGCTGCTGTCTAAAATCATTAAATTATTATTATTAATTTTTTTACGTTAAAAAAAGAAAATTTTAATATGTGGATTTAATGCCTTTTCTAAAGTCTTTTTTTTACTTTTATTTTTTTTAAAATGACTTTAGACAGCGGTTTGGTTGTTGAGCACTTGATCAAAAGCTCATTTGTGTCAGGCACCTGATCAAAACTCTGAGTGGATTCCTACCAGGGTGGTAGAAGAGTCGATGTACCCAGGTTGGGGAACCACTCTAAATTTTTGTGTCGTCTGGTTGCCCCTTTTTCTTTTTGTTCTTGCTGTGGTTGTGGTATTTAGGTCTTGCTGTGTTATTTAATTTTTCCTGTGCTTTCATTTATTACTCTGTGATACAGTACCTGAGTTTAGGAGTACTTCTTATAGTTCAAAGAAAAGTTTTAAAATATACCCACATACTTTATTCACCCCCCTCTAGAGTATATCAGATCTAACTCTTACTTTCAATTGGTATCAGAGGAGGTTCTTTTGGTTGTACAAGTTAAAACCTTGAACCAAAGATCCTAAGTTAGATCTGTTCCTTAACCTTACTATATTTATACATACAGCATGGCACAGAACAAAGAATATGCAAGCACCAGACCTCTAGTGTGTAACTTGTCCAAGTTCACAATCTAGAAGGCAAGAATTAGGCTTTACATGACCTCTATTGATGAAGATATATTTAATTCTATCTTAACAGGTCCACCAGTTCCAGTGGATTCAACCTCAACTACATCAACTGACCTGAGTGCAGTTCCACCCCCTGGATGGACAGATGCAAAGAAAAGGCTAAGATAGTTGATGCCAAAGCCATGAATATACTGGCTCAAACTACGTCTAATGAAATATTTCAGAAGGTTGATGAGTGTCAATCAGCCAAGGAGATTTGGGATTCCCTGAACCAAATGGTGGCTGGATCAGCAGATGAGATGAAAGACAGAAGGTCAAATCTCATCACTCAGTATGAGAACTTCAAGAAGGATGAAGCAGAAATAGTAGAAGTAATGTACAACAGACTTAGCTCCATCATCAGTGAGCTAAAGACATTAGACAAAGAATTCACTTTAACTGAAGTGAATGACAAGATCCTAATGTGCTTTCCCAGCACATGGGACTCAAGAATCTGGCGCATTAGAGAAGCCAGAAGCATGACAGAGATTTCAACAGAATCTCTTCTAGGAAAACTAAAAGCTGATCAAAGCAAGGGAAGCAGCAGCTAAAGTGAAGACTCCTACACAAACTAGGAAGGAGCATAACATTGCTTTCAAAGCTACAGAAGACTCTAAAGTCATTCCAATAAATGAAGAGTTGATGAGTCTCTTTGCCAAGAGATTCTTCAAGATGGCTAGAAAGGACTTCAGAAGGAAACCTTCTAAATATGAAGATAAGCCAAGGTATGACAAAACACCCTCTAAAGAAGTAGTGCGTTTTGGTTGCAGGAAACCTGGGCACTTCATTTCTGAGTGTCCAGAAGCTCAGAAGAAGGAAAGAAGAAAGGAGGACTCAAGGAAGAGTCACTACAACAAGCCTTCCTCAAGCAAGCAAAAGAGGAAAGACAAGGGCTTTGTTGCTAAGACATGGAGTGATACTGAAGAAGAATCTACATCCTCCAGCTCCAGTGAGAATGAAGAAGAACAGAAAGCAAAGGAAGTATGCCTCATGGCTATTGAGGCAGGCAGTAGCAGATCTTACTCAGATGAATCAGATAATGAAAAATCTCTATCAACTGAAGATCAGGTAATAGCTTCTTATGATTTTGATTAAGATGAATTTAAGTTTGAATTTAAAAATTTATGCTTAGACTTAATAAGCTCTGAGAAGGAAATCAAACTTCTCAGAGAAAAGTTAAACACCCTAGACAACATCACTGTAGAAAATGAAAAATTAACCAATGAACTAATGTCTGCTAATAAACAAATATCTTTCCTGAAAACTGAACTAAGAGATGATACCTGATGCTTCGGTTTGCTCGGTTTGCTCGACAATGTGGATTAAATATTATTAGTTTTTATAAAAGCTGCTGTCACGAGTGGTGGTGCCTGACACAAATGAGCTTTTACGTGAAAAAAATTTAAAAAAGACTTTAGACTGCGATTTTTATAAAAACCGCTGTCTAAAGTCATTTTAAAAAAAAATATTTAATCCACATTGTCGCTTCGGTTTGCTCGCCTTTTTGTCGCCTAGGCGTCCGCCTTATTGCTTAAGCGTCCAGGCGCCCGATGCTCGCCTTGGTTCGCCTTGACGCCGTGACAAGCATGCTCATAGTACGACGTCATATCTTTAAAACTAAATACCAGGTGGATACCCATACTTGCAGGGATATCAAGATCATAGGTGTTTGTTTTGATCAGTCTCATGATTATATAGGGGTTCATTCGCCTAACGCTCAAGCTTTTAGCAAGTCTCGCACAAAGCCTCACAACGTAGATTCTTATCATCACATGTTCGCCTTCATGAAGTACCTGCACTTGGCAATGAACATCGGACCGACTCATGACACACATGCAAACGATGAACAACCAACACAACAGACTCATGTAAATGATGACGAAACAACTCAACAGACTCATGCAAATGATGCAAATGGCACATGACCGACACAGCACGCTCTCTATGGGAGAATCTAATACTGACCTGAAAATTTAACAAAATTGGTGGCCTATCAGGAGGCTCTCTCGGTAGAGTGTAGAAAAACTCATCTCGTGTGTACTGAGTGCTCAGGTGACCGTGCGAAACATCTACACTCAAGGGTGAGCTCATGAAGAGCAAAGTGCCGACTAAAAGACGTGACTCTCGAATGCGACGACCACCTAAATGAAAATCGTGTATACCGACTAAAAGACGTGACTCTCGAGTGTGGTGCGTGTCCCCGAAAAGAAAGAGCTCGTCTGGTGGGTCAGCTGGTGGTGCGTCCCAAAACTCATCGAGGGTGTGATGTGTCAGCAAGTGGTGTCATAAATACTTGATGCTACACACAATATCCATCCTCTGGGGCAAGGTCAGGGAAAATAATGGAAAAAACACCACTAACCTAAAACTCGTAAACAAGCAGTTCACCTGAATCGCATCCTCACCAGGATGTGGTGGATCATCAGAAGGCTCAACAGGGGGGTCGTCATATAACTCTTCACTAGGGTCAAGGTCCTCCAGATGAGTACCATCATAAGGGGTAGTGTCCCCATGAATAGGTGACATAGTCACTTCGAGATTAACACCAGACTCTAGGCTCTCGGTCGTGATGTGACTCAGAGCAATGACAACAGGAGAGTGACATAGACCTACACTCAAGAATGGGTATGTGGGTGTGGTGTCAAGAATTGGATCTGTGGTGGAGGTGCTAACTAACCCGGTGCATGACAGAAGAAGAGGTGTGGGTGATGGACACAATACTGCAGACTCAATAGGTCGCTCAGGCTCACTCTCAATCGGAGTCATAAGAGACGTGTCAGAAACAAGAGATAGGTCACTCACTGGGCTAAGCACCTCACTTGGGTGAGAGCAATCCGCATCAGGTATCATTTCTGTCGTGGCTGACAGGACAGTGGTAGGTGTCATGATGACCTCATTATGGGAGAGACTCGTACTGTGGAGGTCAAGGTGAGAATCTCATCGACCAGCTTTTGCGGATCTCAAAGACTGTTCATAACGAAGGGCGAGCTGATATGTCTGCTCGAGGGATTCGAGCCATGATAAGCTACCTTAGTACGTATGTCAGATCGAAGTTCAAACCAAAATCGGGGAATAGTTATGGTTGGGTCCTCTCGGATATCACTCCTCACCACTAACTCATCAAAACGGTCTCTGTACTTAGCGACAGACATGGATCCTTGCTGAACGGAAAATAATTGGTCGAGCAAGCGACTCCGATACGACGTAGGCAAATACCTCTGACACAATGTACGTTTCATGTCCACCCAACTAGTGATGCGACGAAGACGGTCTCGCTCGCTGATCCTCTCAACGTTAGCCCAATATGCCCTCGCCTGATTTAAAAGTCTAAGTTTTGCAAACTTGACGCGACGCTCACCGAACAACTCAAAATGATCGAGGTAATATTCCATGTCCAAGATCCAATAACTGAAATACTTGAGACTCGATGAGCCGTCAAAAGAAGGGGCAACGGTACGAAACTGACTTTCGAGATCTCTCTCAGAATAATCATCCCTAAGGTAATCGAGTCGTGTCGAAAGGTCTACATGATCCACTCGCGTGCAAGGATATGAATGACGACAATCAGCATACTGATCGTCTCTAGCATAATGGGGTCGTGTTGGTGGGTCAACACGATCTCTGACTGTGGTGTGCTGCGATCGAGAATAGTCGTCGTAGTACCGTGAAGGTCTTCCTGACAGGGGACGCGAGTGTAAGTGGACTCAAAACCTCTAAATTGAGGAGAGGAATAATTGTGATACATAGACATAATGAAAAACCTATAGACCCTACGACTGCGTAATCAAAAGAGTGTGTAACTTAGTTGTGCGCAACCTACCTCTGATACTAGTTGATGCAGGAGGAATCTATAGGTCACCGCATATCTCGTCGCCTATAGATTCGTCCTACATCACCCAACTTGTCAATACAAGCACAAAAAAGATGTCCCCCAGGACTCTTAGTTAGGATATCAGCTAATTGTCCTTCTGAGGGAACAAACGGTATGCAGATAATCTTCCTTTTGATTTTCGCCTTAATGAAGTGTTTGTCCACCTCGATATGCTTGGTGCGGTCATGCTGGACAGGGTTGTTTGCAATGTTGATTGTTGCCTTGTTTTCACGGTACAACCGGATAGGGTTAAACTCATTAAACCCAGGTCACACATCAAGGAGTGTATCCATAATTCTTCACATATGTCATGCGACATTGCTTTAAACTCAGCTTCAGCGCTGGACCTCGAAACGACAGATTGTTTTTTACTTCTCCAAGTGACTAAGTTTCCACCAACGAATGAGCAATACCCTCGTCTGTTTTCAGCGGACCCAGCCCAGTCAGTGTCGATAAAAACTTCAATCATCAAGTTTGTATTGGGAGTGAAAAGGTTTCCCCTTCCCGGTGAGGTATTCAAATATCTCAAGATTCGATGAACAACATTCAGATGTCTCGTCTTTGGGGCATGCATATACTGACTAACGAACCCAACTTCATAAGTTATGTCGGGACGTGTGTGGGAGAGGTAGATTAATCTTCCAACCAGACGTTGATAGTCAGCCACGTCTTCAACAGGATCATCATTATCTCTTCCAAGATTATGATTCACCTTCATAGGTGTATCGGCAGGTCTACAACCACTCATACCAGATTGTTCCAACAAATCAAGGGTGTATTTTCTCTGGGAGATGAAGATACCCTATTTAGATTGTGCTACCTCAATTCCCAAGTTTCTCAGATTTTTTACTTCAAACTTTTTTGCCAAATTCATCTTCAGAGCCTTTACTTCTTCAACATCATCTTCTGTTATGACGATATTATCAACATAGATAATGAGAGCAGTCATTAGATTTGTTCTTCGTTTAATAAAGAAAGTATGATCAACATGACTTTGTTTATCCCAAGTGAAATCATGGCTTCGTGAAATCGATCAAACCAAGCCCTCGGAGATTGCTTCAAACCGTGAAGTGCCTTTTTAAATGTCACACTTTCCCTTCAGATCCGGAAGGGAAAAATCCTGGAGGTATGGACATGCATACCTCTTCATCTAAGTTTCTATGAAGGAAAGCATTATTCACGTCCAATTGGTTAAGTTCTCAACTCTTGCACGTAGCACATGATAACCAAACTCGTATTGAGTTCATTTTTGCGACAGGGGAAAACGTGTCTTGATAATCAATTCCAAAAGTTTGAGTATACCCCCTTGCAACCAACCTTGCTTTGAATCGTTCAACCAAACCTTCAGAGTTCTGCTTTACGGTAAACACTCACTTACAATAGACGACCTTCTTTCTAGGGGGAGATGAGTTAGGTCTCAGGTACAATTCTTTTCCAAAGCATTCATTTCCTCAACCATAGCCTCTTTTCACTGTTGATGCCCAAGAGACTCCTGTCATGTGGATGGGATGGAGACAGAAGCGAGGGAGGAGACAAAAGCTTTGTAGGAACAAGTTAACACCTCATAAGAAACATAACTAGATAGTGGATGTTGGGTGCAAGATTTGGTACCTTTTCCAAGGGCGATGGGAAGTTCAGAAGGATCCGTTGATAGAGCTGACATTTGTGTAGGTGGCGTAGGATGAGCCTATGTGTTATCTCTACTTCGTCTGGTTTACACCTGTAACTCCTTTTCTTTATAGGAAGACTCCCCCGGATTATAAGTCTCAGCGGTAGGTAAAGAATGTGAAGGAGGGATCGATAAGGGTAAAACAGGTGAGCTCACCTCACTCGTATACATGTGCTCCCCCTGAAGTAAGGGCGCGTAATAAAATTTAGATTCACAAAATGAGATATCCCTCGTAACAAAAGCCCTTTCAGTCGGGGGATGATAATATTTATACCTCTTCTGAGTAGGAGAATAGTCAATGAACACACATTTAGGCTCCATTTGTTTCGGCGGTGGCGGATCGATCCGGCGGGTCGAAACAGAGTGTTTGAACCGGAGGGGGGAGGTGGCTGGTCCAAACGGAGCTTTTTGGGGCGTTTTTCAAGGCGGGCGGGTGGAAACGGAGCAAACGCCGCCGGAGGTTCATTTGTTTTTCCTCCTTCCGGCGGCGTTTGCCCAAAACGGAGTAGCGAAACGCCCAAACAAATAGAGCCTTAAAAGCCTAGAGGTCAAGTTTGGACCTTTCCGGAGAATGTATATGAGAGAAGCTGACACAACCAAAAGTTTTAGATGGTAGATAGATCGGTGTCACCCCCAAGGTAGTAAGAGGGGTTTGATGTCCCAGTACTGAAGAGGGCATGCGATATATGAGATGGGAAGCCGTGAAGAGTAAGCAGCGAGCCACCTCTAAGAGGTGACAGTTCTTGCGTTCCGCAACTCCATTTTGAGAGGGGACACATGAGGTTTAATGCAGAATACCATTTGCAGCAAGATAGTCCTGCAATGGAGCGT